>CABFOQ010024200.1:0-16704 GCA_900660455.1 Gephyroberyx darwinii
TGGCAGAAGTATATGAGTTTAATCCTGCCAGTATTAAAACTACTGACAGTAAATATTACAAACACACGCACGGATGCAGGCACGCATGCACACACACACACACACACACATACACACACACACACACATGAATAGACAGTAGAGGTCATAGTAGAGGCACATAAATGGCTTTACTGTTCTGCTCACATCTCAGTGATAGAGTAGAAATATGAACTGTGACAGCAGCACATGCTGGTTTAAGTTAGGAAGTTTGTACGAGTTACAGAACCACAAACAACTCCTAGCTCTCATTTTTGGTTTTATGTTTTGTCACAGGCTACCTACCGGCTCTGAGGTCAGAGGTGAGATGACAGGGTGGCCTTGTATTCCTCTCCCTGACTCGATAGGGAGCCCTTGTTATGAGAAGTATTCATAAGGGTGTGTGTTTACAAGGTTTCTTTTTAATTAACATTGTGCCTTTTTTTTCTTTTTTTCTCTCTCTTGTGTATCTGTCACTAGGCAGTCTTGGTCTTTTACTCATTCCATTTAATCAAACTATGCACACACAAAGACACACGCACACACACACACACATACAGCAGCAGCAGAATCGGAGGTCCTAGGCAGAGTATCTGGCAGGGGTATAGTTGCGCAACTGTGTATCCCATCTTGTCTGGGTTAGCCTGATCAGTAGACTGATGTCTAGCACCCTGCATGTGGCCAAAGTTGAGTAAATCCAATTTAGCCTGCTTACTATGCTCCAGCACAACGCCACTAAAACATCTAAAAACAAAACCAAGTTTTTCAAGCTAGTCAGTGGGTCAAAGGACCTATGTCCATTCAAGACTTTTTCAAGAGAGACAGACAACTTTGGACTTTTTGTCTAAATGGATTGCATAGTAACGTGGGGAAGAGAGAATATTTTGTCATCACCACTCGAGGGCAAAGGATAACAAAAATGCTTCTACCAGGCCACGCTCTGAGACTTAAGTTGAGGATACAAATCTATGTAAAAAAAAAAAAAAAATACTGTCCCCATATACGGTAAACCATTCAAAATACCCTGGCATGATTTAATTGCGCTCTGTCTTCTGCAGCACTGCAAGCTATTTTGACTGGATTAGGAGTGAACTCAGGCTAAGCCTGAGCCAAAACCAAGAACTGCAATGAGTGAGAGATGTAAGAACAGGAAAATGCCCAGTACATGTAGTTTTCCATAAAGCTATTCATGTTTTACCTCCCACATACTTCTTTTTTTCCTATTTTCTTTATGCCTTGTAGCAGGGCCCACACTAACAACTACACACCCACACTCACGCGTACGACTCACACATACACATAGTTTCTGCGTGAGTGAGGTCTTTTGGTCTCCGTTGCTCTACACTTCCTTTCAGAGCAGGAGACTTGTTGAAAGGATGCCTTCTTTGTATTGGTACTTACTGAGAACTCTACCTGTAATAAATGGCAACTCCTGTCAGCAGCATGAACTTTCTTGCCAACCGTGGATGTTCACTGAAATGGTAAACTTTGGGCAAAGGTGTGCTACTCCCAAGGTGCAGAAAATATTAGCCAACTATTCTCTCATAGCGTTCCAAAATAGTGAACTTGAATGAAAAGGAACTTATCACCTCTTTTTACTCATGCATATTGCCAGGGCGCTCTTAACTTGTAGAATCGAGCACTATGACTAGACCGCAGTTTTTCCAGGTACTCAGGTTTTCTTTTTTTCCCTATTCCCACCCTCATGTTTAATTCTAACTCAATCAGCGAGTCCATATTTTGCAACACATTTTTTCAGTCTTAGGCAGGAGACTTATCAGGCCATGGCATTAATCATTCCTTTAAGCCTGCTCTCCCACCAGTGTCCAACATACTCATTAGCTGAACCTGGGCTGTGGTGGTCATAAATCCTGGTGGGGGTGGGCAATGGTATGTGACAACCATGGGAGAAATTATCGGCCAGGTGATCCACCATGTTGGTCGTTGCTAAGAGACAGTGGGGAGTAGCCTACTAGGGAGGGATGCAGGGACTTAGGAGGAAGGGGTGAGGTGTCAACAGGCCCCAGCAGCCAGTCCTCAGTGCAGGTTGGTGGGTAGTGGGACCCTGACAGTGGGAGATGAATGGGAGGGAATTATCTACTCACTCGGCCAGATAATTGCTCCATTTGGCCCTGAGTTGGAGAATAGCTTCTAATTAGCCCCCTGCAGTCCCCTAGACCCTCACTCCTCCCCCAAAAGAAAAACACTCTCACACATGTTAGCTAACCAACTGGGTCACTTTGATGACACCTAAAAAGTAACAAACCCCTTGGCCAGTTGGCAACAGGTCTGATTTGAATGATTTTCCACTTCAAGAAAGAGAGAAAGAGAGTTCAGTGGCGCTAAACCTTCATCAGATTACCATTTTGGTGCATGTTGGGTTTCACACCTCGGCTCCATGCGGGAGAATGATTTGCAGATCTTCACTCTCATCTGCATAACTTTCTCTCAGTTTAGTTGTACATCATATGAAAATGTTGATGGAATGATTTATAACAGTTTGGTAATAAACAACAGACAATGCAGGAAAAGATTGACTATTTTGAGTGGTTAACAGTATTTTTGAGTGCTGAAGTAAAAGACCTCATTAGTCTATCTAATCCTCAAAGAAAAAATAAACATTTCTGTTCACCTGTAATTCTGAGGTTAGCCACATTACCATTACATTGTCTGTATGGACCACCAAGCTTATCATTAGAACAAAATGAATTTTCTTGCATTCACATTTGTGCTAAACTGAGGTATTAAGATGGGAGATTTTGCCAAATT
This sequence comes from Gephyroberyx darwinii, assembly GCA_900660455.1. Lineage (NCBI taxonomy): Eukaryota > Metazoa > Chordata > Actinopteri > Trachichthyiformes > Trachichthyidae > Gephyroberyx > Gephyroberyx darwinii. Next base: position 2,788 of record CABFOQ010024200.1, read on the forward strand.
CACCACAACAAACTTGCTCATGAGCTGTGGCATGAGGAAGTAGGACCCTTTGGGCTGTTATCACCTCACCACTAATAAAGAGGTGCGACCCAATATCCTCGCCCTCTCTGATTGGCAGTTTTCACCTTCAATGGAAGGTGCATGGAAGCCTGCAGAGAGTGGCCTAACTCCATTTAGAGCTCATCTTCTCTAATTAGCATTCTGTTTATTTATCCTCACAGTTCAAGAGCAACAGGCCTCACCCATTTCCTCCTATTGCTGATAGCATCCATAAACTCCAAGACTCATCAGCTGTCTGGCCTGGTAGCAAAGCAAGAATTGCCGCTATGCTCCTGGCAGGATTTGTTGTGGGTTGCACGTAAAAAAAATGTTGCCAACTGCATCAAACTTCAGCCTTTAGAATGATAGATGCCTTTTTGTTACACATCCAAGTACCTTGCCCTGCAAAATTCAAATCAAGTTCAAGAAAAACACAGTTCAAAGTGAAAGAAAAAGGAAAGAAAAAGATTCATCCAGCGGTATTAAAGATCAAAGAGCCACACGGTTGGCCAGGGCTTCCATGTGGAAGATAACCTCCAGCATTGGCAGCAGTAGAAGGCGGTGACAGCTTTACTGCACATGCCTGTGTCACTGCTAGTGGGCTGCATAGGGACCCCTGACACGTGGAAGCCTGCAGAGAGTGGCCTAACTCTGGTCTGACGTTAGAGTTGAGTGGGGTTGAGGAGGTGATGATGGTTGGAAGGGGTAGAAAAGGGTTTAGAGAATTGTGATAGCCGCCCTGACAACTTCAGATGTGATGAGGATAGCAGGCCACAGCAGACATGGCATGAATGTGACATGGAATGGAGTGTAGATGCATCCTAGTTAGCTGGCTAGATCTGAATGAAGCACTTTGAGTCAGGGAGATGACAAGCACTGTGTAATCCGTCTACTGTGATGGTTTTATACTGACTGGCCACCAAAAGGCATTGGAATGCAATAGTATCATGATGGTTAATGTTATAGCATTTGATTCTTCTATCCACTTTTTTCATGGTAGACTCAATTTCAGGTTAATATCTTCTTATTTGTGGATTTCCATCTCATCTGTCATGTGTTTGTTTGAAGTGATTTGAGATATCCCAATGTAACCACAGGAACTGAGGGCTAAGGGATGTGGAGATTTCACTGGCTAGGGGTGGGGATAACGGGAAAGGCACCATGGGAAAATAAACTGCAGTCAGTGATCCTTGTATGCAACATAATCCTTGCTCAAACTCAACTGTTTATAGATATTGGGATTTGTATCTGCAAGTGTGGCATATTTCTCATCCACATTAGGAGTGCTTCAGAGAAAAAAGCAAACGCAAGAGTTATGAGTAAGTATATGCTTCAGTTAAAGCGAAAACACTATGACATGCCTCGTTGTTTCGGTGCAACTTCAAAAACATGGAGACATATTCAGATGCAGCCAAATAAACACACCCACCCACCCACACACACACACACACACACACACACACACACACACACACACACACACATAGTCACCAAGTGATTGCCAGTCATCCTCAAAAACTGCAATACATCATTAAGACTGTCATTCAATGTGTTTGACTAGCAGGAATTTATCACTATCCCTTTAGGGAATGTCAGTCAAAGCAATAGGGAGGAGGGCAGGCCAGGTCTCTATGCAGGTAGAAAATAAATGTGTAGTGCCAGTTAGCTATAGTTGTTGGGAGTGTTATAATTTAGCTATTAGTTGCAGGCATTATACTCAAAGCAAAATAGAACTGCAACAGCAGAAACCCTAGTTTTGGTGACTTACATATAAATCATCCTGTAAAGCTGGTATTGGTGAGTTGAGAATGTGTCACATGGCACCTCTGGGAGAATGAGTGTAGCAGGCTCAGCGAGGTGGATGGAGCTGATAAAGCTGGATTGTCTGGCTGTAATCAGAGCCAGATGTGGTCAGGCCCTCGCCATGGTGGTCCGATCACATCTGCTGCGTCAGGGGGAGAAGGAGAGGGGGAGGGGCCACAGCTGGATGACCTCTGACCTAGAGAAGGGAACCACGAGCCAAGGCTGACAGCTGCCATGGACGAGGCAGGCGACCTGCTATCATCTCCTCCACTCACATGTTTTATGACTCTGCTCAAAAGTTTCAGATGGAAATAAAGCTTCCTCATCATTTTGTGATTTGGACATGCTCTGTTCTGCTCAGTTATGCTTGTTCCTGTGATGAAGTTTCATTGATTTTATTATTAATAATTTGCTGTATCATTTGTTCAAGTGCTTCATGAAATGTTATTGTAATTGAATGTATTTCCGTGATACTGTTTATTGCCAAACACAAGGCTGCCATTCAGAATAGATGATTGTATGGTTATACAGCCAAGAGATTGCAATCATAACTCTTTAGTGTCATCAACTTGACACTGAGAAGCAGAGAGGTGAAATATTCAGTTGGCATGTCAGTGCCAAAGAGATTTCATTATGCTTAGATGAGTGGTTGATTTAATTTACCCTGTGTGTTTTGGAGCACCTTTACTTGTGATACCTTTTACCTGTTAAAATCACACACATATTTATTTCAAACTTGCTCATCTAGAACCCTTATCTACCATCAAATTAAATGGTAAAAAAACAAGATTTGTTGTATGTGGCCGGGTTGTAAGGACTGAACTAAACGAAAAGCAACTGACGGGTTTCATTTCATTTCATCAACACTTAAACACTTAAAACATTTAAGCAAGTTGCTTTATTCTTCAAAGATGCATTATTGTGCCTGGATCTTTTATATTGTGGATATTGAATGACAAACTTGTAATAATTTTAAATTGTTTTTTCTCCCAAAATGTATATGTTGCATTTTTTGGAATACAACTCTTTAGTTGCAATAAGCCTATGAATTGTTTTATTGTTTGTTACATTTTTTGCATAGGCTAGATGAGGAGGTATAATGACTCTATAGGACTAGAGACATAGTCAGAGAAACTTGTGAGCAAAGCGCCCCAGTAAAGCTGTCATTGCAGCAGGCAAACTGATTGACATTATCTACACGTTCACCATTAACCCGAAGGCAGGAACTGTAGCCTGATGATGGACAGGCTTGTGGTTGGAGCTTGCCTGGGGCTATTAGTAGATCATTGGAGAAGTTGCTTTCCCCTTCACACCCTCTATCCCCTTATGGCTGAAAGACAGGGAATTGAAGTGATTCAGCTGTTTAAAAAGGAAAAGAGAAGATAGTGTGACTATTTAATATTATTTATTCCACTTCATGGGATGTGTACTCTCAGTGACGCTGGATACGCTTGTCCTCAAGCTAAAAGTATGGCTGCTCCACTAGATATTGCACAAAGCTGTGACTCTTACACTTGAGCAGAACCCTGACACACGTTGATTATCTGTAAGAGCTAAATCACTCCCTCTGCACATTCCCCACAGGTGAGGAAACGTATAGTATTGTATGTTGTCATGAGAACAGCACTTCACAAATTGTGAGAATGTCATTCTCTATTGGAGGAAACTGTGTTGATTTTTCTTACCATAGCACATTCCACATGTTCTGACAGCCAAAATATGTTTGATGGATCCAGTTTCAATACTTATATAATGCTCCCATTGACAAAATTACATTTATTGTGTTGTCCTTATTCGAGCTCTTTTGTCTGGTTAAAAATTATGGATTTGTTATTGGACAGTGAGGCCTTGAGTCTGGACTACTTCACCACTAGGTTAACTTACACCACCATTATTGTCCATCGGACATCACATATTTTCATTGTAAGACTTGAAGACTTGTCTTACCCTTATATAGATAATATTATTTGAATGTAATATACATGTTTCATCAATAGCCCACAGGTTAACAACCAAAAAGGTGATATTCTTTGCCTCCTTTAATATCTGGTCTTGATGGATAAGGAGGGCAGGCAGTCAGACATAACTCCCTATACTTCAGGTCTGTATGGTGCAGCGATAGGGGTTAGTAATCATCACCATGGCAGTGAGTGCTCTATCTCCTGTGCTTGATGACGGAGTTGCCATAAAAAAAGAGATTTATCTGTCTTCACAACCCCAGAGACGAACGAGGTGCTGCATGAGGTATCACTAGAACAACCGGTCTCCTTGGTTTCACTGCTTCAGGTGCCTCATATTTCCTTCCCCATACCCCCCTCCCCCCATCCCTTCCCATTCTACAGTGAAGGTATGCATTTATCAAGACGAAGAAAGCTAAATCATTCCTTACACCCAAGCTGGGGGTTGGAATGCCATGGCTGATATGGCTGAACACACTTGAGTGTACATGCTTGCATGTATTCCTGTTGTGCAGAACTGTATGGTTTGTAGAGGTTCAAGTTCTCTTTTCAGTATGGTCTAACAGGACTCACCAAGAGGGTATATGACATATAAAAGCCTATCAGAGGACGTCCTGTAACTGAGGTAAGGAAACATTAATCCAACATACACAGTGCAAGATGTGTGATTTTTAGCCACCTGACCTGTCTATTCCAAGCAGCAACGTTGTCACATGTATTTCCGGGATGTTTTTTACATCATCCGATGTATTTGGGGTTTTTTCAGGCATGTCACTCACTCGTGTCACTGCTGAAATAATTTTGAAAAGGCGGATTCTAAAACATTCCATAAATCTCTCACATAGGGCATTGATAAGTAAATCCGGGAGGAAATAAATTACTACTTGGGCAACAGCCTCGCTCACTGCCACTTTCTATCCCGTCATATAACCCATCATCACCTTTGCTGTAACCTCCTACGAATTATTTTGACTTGAAGGCTGTAGGCTTCAGTTCCTGATAATGTTATGATGGGCAGTTTATCTTATTTTATTGAGTGAACAGGATTATTGAGTCACTGGATTTGACATTTTGATGTTGTGAACAACCTTTGTAACTGTGCCTGTAAAATGTCTGACTACTTGCCAAAGGGTCCACTGATAGGACATAGTCTTCCCCTTAGGAGATGCCTTGTAAAAAGTATCACTCGTTGGCACTACTAGAGAGTTTCAAAAATTGTATATCTTTTTTCAAAAGTGGGCTTATGTCATTAAGAAGGTATGTAGTCTCTTTTGACATCTTTTTATCACCAAAATTCTCCATCACATAACAGCAATAACACCCAGGATCATGGTGGAAGAAATAAAGAGAGAAACTATGAGTACCTCCTTCAGAGCTCAGTCATTTCCTGCTGGGATATCCCCTTGTTTTGACCCCTGAAGGGAAAAGGAGAGATGTTGGAGAGGAAAAAGTGAGTGTAAAACTGGCATGGCTCATTGGGGTGTGTCCTCTTGTTGGTAGCTGGGGTTGGAGGGTGGTGAGCTGCACTGACCTATGGATTTGAGTGACAGGCGGTTGATGCTGGAGCAGGCGGTGAGGAGTGGCTGGAAAGAGGCCCTTTCTCCATTGTTCTACTTGTGACGTTCTCCGCCATGCTTCAGTGAGGGCAGGTGCTTTAGGGTATCAAAATAGGAAGACCCAAAGACAGGCTTGGCTGATGACCATGCTCCTCTGACATATGACAAAGCTTCACTCTCACCTCAGCACAAAAGGGAGACGATAAGTGAGAGCAGGTCATTTACAAAAAGCTGCTAGAGACTCCATCTCTTGCTTAAACGGGAAAGGGCCGACTAACCTTTGGACCCAAGTGAGTATGTTCTGGAAAAAGTTGGTCATCTTGTTTTTCTTGTTTTGTGAGTTTTTTGTAGCAGGGTTAACACACTGATGTTTCACACTGTAACACACTGATGCTGTTTTGTTGAGAGTTGATCTAATAACAATAAAGAAAAAATACAATTTCATTTGTTGCATTGATCTACTCAATTTGACAAATAGCTTTCATCAATCGCTTTACTAAAATCTCACCCAAGATCCTGCGATCAGAGGCAGATTGTTTGAAGCGTTATCGTCTTATCATCATATCCTAGCAATACCCTAATTGTAAATGTACAACTTTTATTGAACACTATTAACACATAGATTCATCCAATGGCAGGTTTTGGTTCAATGCATGATAAATAAATAACATTAAATGTCAGATTTAAAGAATGGCAAACAGGCGCAGGACACTGTCCAAATGAGACAAAGAATGAGCCAAGTTTTTTTTCAAAGTCCATCTGATTATTTTCCGCAAGATTTTCCTGTCAGGATGTTATGAATGTCTCCATGTTCGTTGGTTGCCGATAAATGGTGTCGCCTCTTCTGTGTCTGATGTCATACGACAGCCTTAAGGCCTGACTTTCCCTCCAGTAGTGTGAGCTAAAGAATGCATTCATTCTGTCCTGTGTGTGTATGTGTGTGTGTGTGTGTGTGTGTGTGTGTGTGTGTGTTGTTTAAATGACTTTGTATTTTTCACACCTTCCATCACTGTAAATTTGGAGTCTTGACTTGGGGATTGTGGCTGTTAGTAACCCAGAGTGCTTTCCCCTATTTTAAGTTTCAGAAGCATGAGCCCATATTGCCCTACAGAAGCAACTAGATCTATCATCATTATAGCCTTGCAGCCTGCAAGGAGGACCATTATTTAGTTACTGCATTACTGATTGTAATTTGTCCCCAGTATATGCAATGTGAGGGTGGAATGTATTTTTGTTGGCAGTGAAAAATATTTCCCCTGTAATAATGTATGCCACGGCATTAAATCAACAAGCCTCGATGCTTTGTTTGTTTTCACAATGTATCTAGCCTTCACTCTGCAATTGGTTGATTGGGGTTAGATTTCCTGCAGAGTAAAGAAAGTCATGGCAGGAATGTGTAAGTATCATTGTTGTAGGGCACAGACACAAAGAAATATGGCAAGGGAGATATCAGCATGTCGCTCGCATCCACATCCATGTTTACTGTTCTGCAAATGTTATGATGGAAACATCAGAAACATGAGCGTTAGACAGCGGGAATTGTATGAATTAGGATTTTAAATGTCTACCAGTGTGATATTGATGAATGTATGTCTCTGTGAGCCTAATTCATGTGGTATTGATGCAGTACAGATGTAGACTATTTATTATTATAATAGGGTGGCCTACAAATAGCCTACTGCAAATGATTGTTCATTTTAGCAGTGAAATTTTGCCATTTACAGCAACATTATGTATTTGTAATTTCCGTTGTTTTCATCTGCGATTCATCTGCATCTGTTAAGGGTTAATTGCAACTTCACCCATGCAGTGAATTTTCCAACCCACTCTCTTTGCCCCCTTGTGGGCTTCTAATCTTGATTGAGCTATTCATTATTTGGAAAAATCAGAAAAATCAGAGGTGTGTGCATTGTGCGTGTGTGTGTGTGTGTGTGTGTGTGTGTGTGTGTGTGTGTAAATGTGCATGTGTGTGAATGTCATTTTTAGTTTATCCTCTCTCATTTTCCTCTGAGCTTTATCTCCTCTGTCAGTGCTGGTGAGATTGCGGGCTGACTAAGTTTTCCCGATGCCAGGGGAGTGAGTCTGTGGCCATTGTTCTGGGCTCTGACGGCATTCAACAGAGCTCTCGCTGACGGACAACACCACTGATTCGCTTGTGCTTCCTGTACAGACTCAGACAGAACTCACAGTTTGCCTCTCTGCTCTTATCATGCATGTCACCGACAGAGCCAGGAGAGAAAAAGAAGGGGGAGCCGAGGGGAGTATTGAGTAAGAGCAAGAAAGTTAAGAGGGTTGTTCCTCTGTGCTCTTTTGCTTGACAAAAAGCCAATATCTGAGTCGATGAGGGGGGAGGCAGATTGCTGCCTATTTAGCTTTTCATATGAGTGATTGTCTGCTTCAGTATGTGCATTATTTGCGAGGGAGGTGGAAGCTAAAATACCACTTTCATTATGATTCTGTCTCACCCTGTTTGGGCACGACGAGAAGCAAGATTGTTGCTACTGATAAGATAAGAATGTAGCAGTCGCCTGCTCTGGTTGCTGGTGCAGAAGGAGGAAATGGCTATCTGATGGGATTTTCACATTGGATTTTGAACGGCGAGACAGAGAAGAAGAAAGATATTTACACATGTGACATCTCCTGGGTGGGAGTTTGCAGGCATGGCCTCCTGGCAGCATAGTAAACAAGGGTAACACATAAAAGTAAACAGTTCCATGAAGCTTATGAGATTGTCTGGAGATTTGGTAGGTGACAATGTGCCAGTGTATTTGACACATTGATGCCGTTTTCTTCTCTTCAGAATGTCAAATCATTTGATGTGTAAAGCCTGGTAACCCTTTACATATGCTGAAAACTGCTCAACTGCCTTTTTTTCACTCAGTCTTCTGTATGCATAACAGCGCCATCACGAAATGTTGAACATAGGACCATTTTAGGTCAGTGTGCAGAGTGGCAGCAATGTAAGTCGACTGAAGAAAGAATGACTAACCGGATGGCAGCAGCGCTAGAGTGATAGATTTCAGACATACTGGACATCCTTCTCCCCAGCTATTAAATTAAATCCTTTGACCAATGTGTTCACTAAAAGTGTGGAATTCAAACTGTTGATATAAGAAATTGAAAGAAAGAAAGAAATTGTGTTCCTTTCATTTTGATGGACCTCCACCAAAGAAAACGGATTTGTTTCATTATTGGTTAGAAAAAGTAAATTGTTTATTGCAAAATGCACAAAGACTTGGCGAGGAAATAGGTGTTTATTGCTTGATGAATTAGTGCTTGAAGCTTATATTCAGACATTTTATAGCAAGCAATCAATACAGATGAAGCTGGATGAAAACACATGGAACCATTACCCTTTTACTGCCCGCATCAGAGCCCTGAAGCTGAGGAGAAACCTGGGTATACCTCCACAGCTGGTGCAGATAAGGGCCCAGCTGTCTCCTTACCCTTGCTGTCCGCTAACATGCACAACTCTTCCAAAAATATTTATCTTTACTTTCACAGCACAGAAGATATTTGATAGTCGCTTTTGTATCCCAATCCAGATCAGCAATGCAGAGGGGTTTAGCAAAAATTTAGAGAGGAAAAGGAAATGTGTACATCAACTCCCAGGAAATTTTGGACTTACCACAGACCCTTTTCAATAAAGGAAACTGATCCAAGACACTCTCACACAATGATATCAACTAAGTCACGCAGACACCCAAAATCACAATCACAATTGCATGCTCTGAGCCCTCCGTGAAGTTACTGTTGTGTTTATTTTCCTTAGCAGTAGCAGCATTTCCTGTATGCAACAACTGGGACTGCTTGAGTCCTTCTCAATTGCTTTGCTAAATACCAGAAAACCACAGACAGAAGCTGAGTTCAAGACGTTTAAAGTGGACTGACTTACTGGACTCTTGACCTTACTGTCAAGCAGTTGTCAGACCTCATATGTTTGCCCTCTTTTATGACAAAGGCAAGTCAATTATTGAGAAAGCGCATGAACAGAGGGTCACTGTGTGTTGTTTCTGCGTTGTCCTGAGGTCAAATCAAGTGTGTGACCTCCGCATTGTTGATTGATGGCGCTACTTCATGACATCCAATGAAACACACAGCCTGGGTTTTTTCTGTAAACCTCCCTCATTTGGCAGGGGTTGCTGAGCCAGGTGGCTGAAGCAGAGAGCTGTTTATTTCTGCGAAGCGGTGGGGACTACATCCCTGCAAGCAGTCCCAGTGCTTTCATGTTTCCCCATACGACATGCCCTATGCAATCCACCCGCCTGTTATGAGCATGAAGTAAACAAAACATTAGGTCATCATTAATCACTGGCCAGTGATGTGTCTGGAGCTGAGATTAGACAACCAGAATAGAGCAGTGGAGCACAGAGCAGACAGCCCAGGCTCTGGTCCTGCCGCCCGCTGTACCTTCTCTCCTTTTTGGTCCCAATGTGTAAGATCATTATTAAAATTGCAGCCCAATTTAGATAAGGCTAAATTGCTTTCTCTGTCTCCCTCTTTGATGTCCAGGGGATTTTTCTCCATTCTGCAGTTGAAAAACAGACTGTTAAAAAGGGGGGGGAAAAAACAATCGTTTTGAGGGTGCTTTGATCTTGGAGTCGTAGCATGGGGTTTTGGTTTGACTGAAAATGTGCATGATATTTTTTTTTTAATTTCTTTTTTCAACATGAGATTAATTTCAGGCAAAGCTTTCAAAAGTGAATGCTCCATCTCATTTGTTCCATTGCAAAGACAATTTAACTCTAACCTTTTATGTGTGTGTGTGTGTGTGTGTGTGTGTGTGAAAGAGAGAGAGAGAGAGAGAGAGAGAGAGAGAGTGTTGCCTTCCACTTTTCTTGAACTCTTCATGTTAGTTGCTGCATCCCCTGGGTGCTGAAACATGACTTCTCTTCTCTGGTTCCTCCCCTGTATATGCTGAATCAGTGTAATTGAACTTGTTTCCCACTGAGTGTAGAGTGCAGTGTGCAGACCAAAGGGCTCAGTGTGTGTATGAAAATCCCACTATGGAACCTCCACAGGGGCTTGGACTAAATGGTGCTGGTTTCAGCCCATTAGAAGATCTGATCGCCATGGGCAAAGATACAACAAATACTAAGGACAAAATGTGCAGTAGTAGGATGGTCGCTGTTTTTTGTCTTTGTATCTTCGGTAAAAAAACAAAACATTCAAGAACACCTTACATGGTTGCATCTACTGTTTTGTTAATGCCGTCAATTTTCATATACGATATCAGAATATTACATTTAGTACATATATCTTTTTTCTCACCGCAACTAATTCAAGCCCATACCCACGCTGTGCATTGTTCGCCGTTCTTCTCTTTGTCTTAAAGTTCACGTATTTGCCTGACTTCTCACTGTAAACACAATGGCGAAAACATCAGAGGCCCGTGGACTGGGGATGTTTACATGAGCGGAGAGCCTGGAGATGGAACAGAGATACGAGTCCTGATCTGTGAAGAGAACAACCGCTGTATCACTGCTGCTTGCCATCACACACAAACACCATCTGGCCGCCTTCTCGCCAGACAGAGAAGACCTCACACCTGCACACCTCACAGAAATCCATGAAGAGCCATTGATATTATATGTATTTGTCTTAGCACTCAGCAAGCCACAAGAGAGCAGGCGGTAATATCATGATTGTAATATCATGAGCTGTGTTTGGTTTGTTCACCGCAGTAAAAAATGTGTTCCTGTTTTTATTCTAGCTTTGGTGTGTGAACCTTGTTGGATTTTCTTATGATTACATGATTACTGAAACTTGAAATATATTTTTGGCTTTGTAAAAACTGGTTGCAGACTCTAGTGAGCATAATGCATGGATTAACATTAATACTTGAGGTATCAAAAGGATCATGTCAGATGGGCAATTTGCCCCAAACTTCAGAAAGCATCAAATGGTGTCCTTTTTATTTCAAAACCTGCTGGTGTCTTTTCAAACAGATATTCCCACTGGAGACATGTTAATCATCACAGTTTCACATTTGGAAGTTAAAACGTATATTAGATCAATTGGCTTACAGAAAAGGACCAGTCGATCCCTCTCCCCTACCCTTCTGTCGCTATCTCTTGCTATTTCTATCTCTCTTGGTCCCTCTTTCAAACAAAGACACAGCTCAAATTCTACGTACTCGTGTTTTTTACCTCCTTTCTTAGCTCTTTAGTGCTCACCATAGACTCCAATTCTTGACTATCCTCTTTCCTGCGTCTGATTTTCGAAAGTCCTTTACAATGCAATCAGCCATGAAAAGGGAGAAAGGGGGGTTTAAAGAAAATTAGTTAACTGGCTGAAGAGTAAACAAAGGGGTGCTGAAATACACCATCAGGAGGAAGAGTTTTGCTCTGAGAGGTCAAAGAGCAGATTGTCCGTTGACACCGGCCCTGATAACTGACATTTGAGACACATTTGCACAATTGTAAAGAACTTTTTCGTTGTGTTTTTCCTATTTGGGCTTTATCTATTTATTTATTTATTTATCTATTTATTTATTTATGTTTCACTTTTTATATGCACATTATTGCACATTCTGCAAGATTGACCCAAAATACCAAAATGTTTCCATTTGATCATATTTCTTAGGTTTCATGTATTTCATTCTCACTTCTACTATCTCCTACGTCAACGTCGTTTTATCTGATCACATGGATGAAGCAGGATATGTGTCCGTTCAAGTTTAGTGCTACAGACTAAATAGGAGCCGTACGATGATTATGTGTTGTCCCATCTGCAAATAATTCCTATTGAGTCATTTGAAACATGCATCTCCTCTGCATTACGCAGTGGAATAGTCTAATAGCTGAGGCTTGAATGAATGTTATTTTTAGTTTGTTATTTTATATTTTTATAACCGTTTTGTGTTTCCTTGTCTTGTCGTGTTTCACCTCACACCCTGTCCTAATCCTCCATCACAGTGTGTATGCGTGTGCACTCGTACGTGTGCTTTTGTGTGTGTGTGTGTGTGTGTGTGTGTGTGTGTGTTGAAAGCTCCAACCTCCACCAGGTAAACCCCTGCTTCCTGCTATTCTCATTGCAGGGACTGATCATAATCTAGGTGAAACATGGAGCATGCATGAGTGCAAAGCTGTCACTCGAACAAAGCTGCTCTGCTCTCTCTCTCTCTCACACACACACACACACACACACACACGCACACACATTCCCACACACTGACTCATGGTGACACGCACTCAAAGTCACATTCATAACTACATGCAAGGTGTTGGAATAATAGATTTCAATAATAATAGAACAGGATTTCAGTATTCTGATTGCTGCACCAGCATCGGTCTCATTGTTATAGTAGCTGTTGAATTATGTAGAGACGTGTTTGAAGGGGGAAAGGCATGATTATGGACAGAAGTATCATATTACATGCTTAAAATAATGCTTAATAATGGTTGTCGGTGATCACCATGTAAATTGGAGAAATCTTCATATTCTGTTTGGAGGTAAAATAATCCAACAGGAATTTAATCAAGTCAAACGATGCTACTGAATGTGAGTAATTGAATAGTTACTGATTACAATTTTAGGCAGGTGATAAATAATCTGTAAGAGATTATATTTTGCATATAATCTACCAAACCTCAGTTGCTCAACACATATCACAAAGGCTGGGAAGATCCCAAGAATAGAAGTGCAGCATGGTGTTTGTCCTTGTCCTAGAAGCTTCTCTCTTCCATTACTCGACTGATGCTGTCATAATGTAGTTTCCACCTTCTGCGATTGCCAAAATTCACATGAGATAAATTTGTTAATCTCTGATAAATCTGTTAGTGGATTTAGAAAAATAACAGAGGTATGCCTTCCTAATAGTTCAAATGTGTTGGGGTTAATATGATCCAATGTGCTGTACGTTTTCCCAGCAGACACAAAGCTATTGACCACATTGCCTAATTTATGAATATACAACCGTTACTACCTTCTGACCTGCAGGACTAAACTGCACGAGAGAGAAGAGTTGGCAGGGCAGAGTAGGAAAGCAGCAAGAAATAAGGCTATGAGAGCGGGACGTCTGGTGCAGACAGCAGTTTTGATGGTCTCTCTTCAAATCCCACTGTCAAAATCACAACAGGACCAAAATGTGCACAGGAACCCCCCCTTCCCTCCCATTTCTTCATTTCTTCCAATGGACTAGGCTGACTCTGCCAGGAAGTAATAGCCAGTGGGACTCTAATTGTTTAGATGGCTATTCCTATACACACACACACACACACACACACACACACACACACACACACACACACACACACACACACACACACACACAGACACATCATCATCATCTCTCACTGTTGAAATCAGATTTCAAGGTTGTTTTGTTCAATAGTCCAGTCCTTCATCAAACTTCTCTTTGCTTGTAGAGGATATTATTGTTGCTATTTGAAGGACAGATAGTGTTTGCTGTGCGGCCCGATTCATCACTGCCTCTCCCTCTCACTCCATGTGTAATACACTCCATTCTCCTCCTTGGAAAGAGCTAAAGGCCTCAGAGTTGTGATGGGTCACTTCCAGCACCGTCTCCTCCTTTATCAGTGCTGATGACACCAGTCTGG
>CABFOQ010024200.1:24379-49054 GCA_900660455.1 Gephyroberyx darwinii
GCGGTGTCACTGTCCCATTCTCAGTCTTAATATCCTGGATCCTCACAGGTTGGGAGCCCTGCACCGGCTGCTCCTGCTCCCGGCCCTGCTGCCTGGACGGTGTGTCCTTCTGCACCCGATCTTCTTTGTCTTTCATTGCGTCCTTCTTTTTGAACCGTCGTCTCCTTCTCAAGAAGCTCCCATTTTCAAACATGTTGTAAGAGTCCGGGTCCAGGGTCCAATAGCTGCCCTTGCCAGGTTTTTTATCATCACGGGGCACTTTGACAAAACACTCGTTCAGAGACAGGTTGTGTCTGATGCTATTCTGCCAGCCCTGCTTGTTGTCTCGGTAGAATGGGAACCTCTCCATGATAAACTGATAAATCCCATTCAGGGTCACCTTCTTGTCAGGCGAGTTTTGGATAGCCATAGTAATGAGCGCAATGTAACTGTACGGGGGCTTGACCATATCCTTGGGCTGGGGTTGGGGTGTGTACGGTCCGTAAGCCCGGGCCATGCTCGCAGGGTATTGGTCGTGGGCCGCATGAGAGTACATGTTCATAGGTGCTGGCATCCCGGTGTATCCCCCACCGGCAGCGGCCCGGTAGTAGCTTGGGTCGCTGCTAATGTAAGGCACGACGCCCAGTGAGTTGGGGCTGGAGACGGAGTAACGAGCCTGCATGTCTTCGCTTTGATCCGGCGAAAATAAAGCTCCAAAATACGCAGCCGGAGAGCTCCACTTCTCCCCCTCTGAAGGCTGAGGCGCTCAAATCACAGCTCCTGTCCGCTCACTTTTCAAAAACAGCCGAACAACAATGCGATGTGCAGGATCTCAGCAGTGTGTTTAAGCCGTTCCCATCTCTGTGCCTGTATGAAACACACATTGAAAAAGTTCTGAGCTCTGGGCATCCGTCACCACACAGGACTTTTTGCGCAGTTAAATTCTTTCCTCCTTTTTGCTGCCAGTGGAGCTCCTCCCCAAAAAGTATACAAGTCGTCCAATTGGAAGTCTGAGAGAGCAGAAATGGAGCAAGCTCCTGGCCACACACAGGGCTGTAGAAAAACGAGAGGAGGTGTTGGTAACTCCCAGCCCACTCCGGCCAAGTCTTCAGACGTGAGAGAGCAGCTCTCATGTACACAATCTGATCACGTCCTGCTTATTCCAGCACAAAAATAGCTAAAGACGTGTCGTTTCCTTCACTTCTGTGTCACACCTTTAATTTAAATTAAACTATCATACGTTGATTTGAGTAAAAAAAGGTTACACGTTGATATCATTCGGTCTAAATACTATCTAATGTGTTTTCATTAGGCACACTCCCTTCTAGATGTAGCCTTTAATAGGAAGTAGGCCTACAATTAGTTCAATGCAGTACAATACAAGACACATGATTTGCACTTCCATAGATTTGTTGTCAGAAAACACACATAATAATAATAATAATAATAATAATAATAATAATAATAATAATTCTCTTCCAGTTCGACGTCTTAGGGGATATTTTATTAACGTTGTTAGTTAAAAGACTCAACAGCAGCAGCACATCAAAGCGCAGCAGAGCGCTCCGCATCACTGGTGGTGTGGGCGGTATGTGCGATCTCATTACGACGGGAATTAAGACAGTTTGGGCTGAGAAAGGCCAAAGGTGTGAGAGTTTACTCTATTCAAGAAAAAGATTAAAAGACAAGGGACCAAATGGGATGACCATGACACCTAGCATGTGTCGTTCTTCATCAACATGTTTGATTAGCTCTAGTGTTGCTGAGCTGGAGGCCTGCATCGAGAATGTATTGTGTCTGTAACTGAACAAAGTGAACTATTTTTATTGAAGTCTTAGTACGTCAATTTTAGCACTATTTGTGAACTTATACGTGCACGCATATTTACAGTCGAATTTATTGTTTCTGGTTACATGATTTTTTATAACCTATTCATATTTTAATCTTGCTGCACGCCCATATAATGTCATTTTGTGCATTCAGGAATTTTAACAGGCTTTTGACCACAACTAAAAAGAAAACGGACTTTAATAGGGCTACACCCTGAAGGCCTCTGTGTTACCCTGCTGTCAAAGGCGAGTGCGCATGAAATTGTTAATGGTCATTGTGAGGCAAAGTTACAGTCCCAATATCGGTCTAATCCCTAGCAGATCGTCTTAATTAAATGACCGCGCAGTGGCCTGGTGCTCCGCCGGTTTCTCCTTACATGGACCCAGGCATGAACCTTTTCCACTGCCCTGGGCTGTTTACACAATTCACAACGTGCTTTTTACTTAATACCATGTCCTGCCCACCTACTCCCACATATTATGTTATAAAAGTTCTATGTGTATGACTGAAGCACAGTGAACATGATTCAGTAGGTCTATTAAAAATAAACAAAACAATGGCTTAAAATCGGAACAACATAGTAACAATATATGATTATAATGGCAACAGAAATTGCCCTTAAAAAAAGTCATATGTGAAAAGATTTTCACGTGTGGCTTTTTTGTAAAGGTACCTATATTTTATCAAGATAATTACAACATACATATCTATACTAACGGCATAACCATCAACAATGTAATATATTTATGATTCGCGCCCTACCACAATGCCATAAAATGGGTATTTTTTCATTTCCCCCCTCGTGTCCCCAGCACACTCCATCTCTCCTTTCACAACAAAGTTCTTCTTCCACAAACAAAAACAAAAGGCCATGGACATTAAAGAATGATAATAACTTTTATTTCTATCCTTCTAACTAACTTAGATTTTGCATTTCTCTTGCTGTAATTATAATTAGCCTAATATAATGTGCGTTGCGTTACTTTTTAATCCTAATTTAAATGAATTAGAAGCAACTAGCGGCAAAAACGAATGTACCTGTAGAAAAAAATGTTTTGATTTTTTTTCGCTTTTGCCTCCCTGACAACACAGGAGTTAATTAACAAATCAGGATACTGCAACAAAATGTAAGTATTGAATTACTTATGCTAACTGTAACTCGCTTCACTGATTAAAAGGTTGGAGGTGAAATGAGTCCAATTGACCAGTCGTAGTTGGAAAATAGTCAAGGTTCCTCATAAATATGAGCTTGTCTCCCCCTGGTGTTCGGTACTGTCAAACTGCATGTGAATCTTCAGGCTTTTGTAAAACCTGATCTATTTTTGTAAAACCTGTCCTGCCTCTTTGTCATTTCATGTTACGTCACAAAAACTGTCCTGGATATCAGATGTTTTTATGAAATACTTTTAACTTTTGTAGGCTGACGCCGGGGACCTCAATTCACTACACCCTAAGAGTCCACCAAACCTTCAAAACCTGCTTATATCTACATTTTCTTGACAGAATTGAAGAAATAACTGATGACTGACAAGATATTATTATTTGGTCAATGTAATATTATTAGATCTAGAGGGGGTTCACCTATGGCCCAACGCTGTGATTTGTTTCTCCCTATCCTGTTTAACTGGCAGGAAGAACCTTTGAGGAAGAGAGGAGTCCAGTTTATTGGAATGGCACTACTGCCACCACGCGTCCTACTTCAGTACTGCACACATGGCCTCTGCGAGCAGGAAAGCTCATTCGTGGGAGAGAATAAACCCTAACTTTGAAATATTCAAATACATCGATATCAGTTTCACACAATTGTCGTTGAAATCACTATAGAAAGGATGGATGCAAGTTCAATACCTCAAGAGGGCCAATGGGGATTGATGACCTCAATCTCAAATTATTATTATTATCATTATTGTTATTGTTGTGTTGTTGTAGTAGTTGTCGTTGTTGTTGCCATGCTCACGTTATATGGGTGTATATAGGTTTAGTCACGTTTAGATTGAAAAGGCTTGTATGGTATTTGCCATCATTGATTCATGCCAGTGCATTATCATGATCATGTCAATATAGTGTAGTATACTATAATATTCTATACTATACTATACTATACTATACTATACTATACTCCAAGTCAAATTCCTTGTATGTGGAAACGTACTCGGCCAATAAAGTGATTCTGATTCTGTTCATGAGACTAACTGATCATTTGTCCTGAGATTTCACAATTTTATGGGAATCCAGTGAGGAGAGTATCATTTGTACATTTTATTTCTTTCGTGGCGCATTGTCCACATGAAATCGAGCCAAAAGCTGCTGGTGCTCAAATTCAGGACAATCATACCACGCAGTTTTTTTTATAGGCTATCACTAAATAGTCAAAAATCAATAGCCTATAGTTGTCAGGAAAAAAACAGAGGAGGCAAGATCAATTCCCTGATGCGTTCACTTGTGCCCCATGTAGGGCAGCTATACTGTAGGTAGTAGAACTGGAACTGATATAGGCCTAACTGTTCCAACCAAATCATCAATGATCAGCTCGGCTTATGAATATTTACCTTGAATAGACAAGATTTACTAGTATCGTCAATAATAACGCGATCTCCCGAGGGGTTAAAACAAACGACCGGTACCAGCTGCGGGCCACCTATTGGCGGGCAGTGCAAACGCCGGCTGTGCAAACTGCAGAGCAAACAAATCCCGCCAAAAAATATTTGGCACCATCCGCAGAGAGACAAAGGCAGGAGTGGAGAGTCAACAAGCCTGCACCCCCCATCCCCCAGCGGCATCCTCCAGGATGGGTCGGTCGCCGCTGCTGGTCCAGCTCTCTCCCAGCGCTCCATACAGCCGACAGTCAACTCTCACTCTCTCAGTCTCCCGCTCACAGACACTCACACTCAGGTTAAGAGGACCCCTGCAATCGGCCTTAATTGGCCGGTACAGCCAAGTATTTTTTAATGCGGTATGGCTGTTATAGATATGGACATAGGCCTTTACAGAGCCCATATCTCCATCAACGTCGCGGCCCCCTTTTCCCAGCGAAAACGGAAACATTGTATCACAGCGGGTTAGGTTCTCCGGGATTAATGCAACAGAAACCGGAGCCAAACTTTACCGTGTCCAATCTTGAAACGGCCTTCCTTAGAATGAACTGTATAGGCTTGAATACAACAAGAAATATTGGATAGTAGGTGATTGTTACATTACAGGGTACTCCTATGTTTATTATATAATTTTGAAGGAATGAATGTATGATATATTCAGTTTGAGTGTCAAATAATGTTTCCATCATGACACCACGCTCCTTGCTGTCGAATGGCAGGCTGGCCGGGCCGCTAAAATATTCTAAATATAAAACCGGGCCTCAGTGTAAAAAAGGTTGGGGGCCCCTGCTCTAGGACACTGACTGGGTGGAAGGCGTCAAAATTGTTTCACACTTTATTCAAACCCAAAGCGGTCTGTGTTAGTTTTTGGATATCTTTGCTCTCACGCACTTGGCCATAACATCTGCTGACACTTTCCGTTTAATATGGTGTTTAGATTCGAAAAAATGCTTCAGATAATGGAGGAAGCTTTAATGCACGTTTCATTTTTTGTTGTGGTTTCATGATTATAACCGTAATTGTTATAATCAAAATGATTTAGTTAGTTATAGTTATGTGTTTCCATGCTGAATATC
The DNA here is from genome assembly GCA_900660455.1 of Gephyroberyx darwinii. Taxonomy (NCBI): domain Eukaryota; kingdom Metazoa; phylum Chordata; class Actinopteri; order Trachichthyiformes; family Trachichthyidae; genus Gephyroberyx; species Gephyroberyx darwinii. Next base: position 29,859 of record CABFOQ010024200.1, read on the forward strand.
TGCTTTATGATGTATGGAAGTTTTAGTTCCGTGTCTCATTTAATGTTTCGGTAAACTAGCTCCATAATCACTAGGGTCACATATGTAAACGGTGGGTTTGCACAATACGCATTTTTTTGCACGATAAGGAGTTTTTTCACACGCAACAGTCGGAATTTATATAAAACAAATTCGGTAGAAATGTGGATTATCTGCAACATTCCTAGAAGGCTGTGGAATATGGCTATAGATCAAAAGTGTGATGTATAATGTCTTCTTTACTTTTCTTCTTCAAGACTTCCTCATAATTGGTCTACTCATTATAACAAGCCATGGTGATAATATTTAGGTTTGGAAATATTGCTTCAACGCTCCATGGTTGGGTCTGCATCTGATGGTGTTTGATGTTTCAACATCAACTACTAAGTGATACATTCATTGAAATTATTGGGCCCCTGGCCTGTTGTTATGCACCCTAACAGTCAAATAAGCAGAATGTATCCGAGAACACGTTCAATTTAATATGACGTTGCTACACGCACTGCTGTCCGTCGGTTTGTCCGGAATTTGTCTGAATTAAGTCTCAGCATTTGCGTCATCACTGGAAAAAACGTCATTTTATTGAGTTAAAACGCACGTAAATACTCGCAGTGATTGTTCTGGCTGTTAAATTGTAGTATTTCCTTTGTGACCCCAATAATTCATACCATGTTTATTCCATGTTTTTACTTTTCTACATTTATCAGCGTCGTTGTGGGCGAAGCTGCGGTACTGGTTTGAAGAATTTCATTCAAAAATAAGATAATGTCCATTTGAAAAAAAAGTATGGACAACCTTCACCTAAACGTAAAACGTCTCTGTTGTGATGACCGAGTCCCGTATTGTATTGGATGGTTTGGTTTGTTCAAATGGTTTTCACCTTGTAAATTGTTCTGGAAATTATAGACTGCATGCACAGATGTGGATAAAGTCGAGGCTGCTCTTAGAGTAACGTGGCCAGTGGTTTTCACAGACATGACTTAAAAATAATCTTAGATTTAGCATATATTGATATATATAAAGTATATCATATACACTTTAAAACGTTGTTGTTGTTGTTGTTTTTAAATTTTGGTTGAATTTATAGATGCTTCAAGTTCCACTGGACACGAAGTGCATTTTTATTCAGTCCATGTTTTCCTCTAAAACTTCCACACCTTAACATTAATTAACAGATTGTCTGTCAGGAGTAACCAAAACCAATTTAAGCCATATTCATGAAAGAAAAAATCTATTTTAGATATTATAAGATGAAGGTCTACCATACTGGTTCCCAGTTTGTAGTCCAGACAATCCCAGTGTGCTATAGGAGGTCCATAACAAAGTGAGGAACATGTCATGTAGCAGAAGTTCAGCTATTCTTGTCTCACTCTCTACACTGGTAGAAGTCTCTACTGAATCATATCTAACAAGAAAACTAATAGATATGCATATCTATTAGCGGTTCATTGACGTGAAAATGTTTATAACCTGCCGTTTACTCTTCATTTAATTTAAGGCGTTTATATTCAACCGACCTCTCAGCAAAGGTGTTCAACCATCTGTGGTTCATATGGTTCTAGACATGTACATCCACATTCAGCACCTCGTGAAGGAATGAGACTCTGGCTGCTGTTAAGTATTATTGTTCACCTATCCAGAGAAATCTGAAGGAGGCAAGAAAGCTGTTTAATGACAAGTGATAAAGTAATCTATTAAAACATATATTTGTAGGCCTAATCCCTGTAGTCTGTGGCGCAACAGCACACAGCACACGATTACCACTAGGTGGCGGTACTGACACATGATGATCAGCAGTAGCTGATCTCAGGGGTTAGTCAATTCCCAATCCATAATTGTGCCTTGGATTAAATGCATTCTCGTGTTTTTGACAGCTGTAATTTCTGTCATTCCTTGTAACCAAATGTTAGATTTAATTTTCAGTTTTTAGTAATTACAGTGAATGCTTGCACATCAGCAAGTACATCAACGGTATAGCAAATGCCTTTGTCAGTCAGACCTTACGTTGCTAATAATCAAATGCAATATTGCAATACAAATATTCTATATAACAAATTTCAGTGATAAACAATGTCAAATAATGCTTCGTTTTTTATATGTCTGATCTAATGGTGAAATAAATTAGAAATATTTCATCTTTTCAGTTTGTTGAGGTAAATTGTGACATGTTCTGGCGCCTATCGAAGCGAGCAGCTTTAATAATTTAGAGTCTCGTTTTAAGATCTGAATGGACCCCAGGTCAATGTCTGAAAGGCATGCGCTGCAGAAACTTAGACAGTTTGGATACTGTTAAGCTGTCATGAACATTTTGTTTTTATGAAGGTGGTTGAAGTTTTAATTGAAGTCAATGGTCGAAACACAAAACTTTGTTGTCTAAAAAGGGCTAAAAACGTGATGTGAATTATAAAAGGTTTTAAAATTTGATTCGTTACATAAAGTGTGAATTATTGAAAATGTAGCCCAAACAGATTGTGTAATAATGATAATAACAACAATATACATTTTACTCAAACCACTAGATCTCCCACCTGCCAAAGTTAAGTTTATGAATGGAACGATACAGATCAATAAAGAAAGAAAGAAAGAAAGAAAGAAAGAAAGAAAGAAAGAAAAAGAAAGAAAGAAAGAAAGAAAGAAAGAAACCAACAAGCCAACAAGCCAACAAACAAACAAACAATAGAGGCTGATATTGGCTACCAATACATATTGAAAGATTTTATACCTGTCACTAACTCCATTGTTGGATATTTAATGTCAACAATGATGTTGATAAAATATTGACGTATGCATAATGTTTAATTGCTTTATCAGGTTTTGTATATTGATGCTTCATATTATTAGCATTTTTTTTCCTATTTTCTATTTTAATTTGTTTGTATTTTACTGTAGACAATAAAATCAATTCCTATTTGTCTGTCCTGTTTTGTTCATCCAGATTTGTTTATCCAGATATGGAACAATGGCTCGAACAGTGTTGCTGCCGGACCGTAATAAATGCTTTATAATGCTTCATGAGAAATATTTGTCTGTAATGCTTTTCTAAATACACAATGCTCCAATTCCCCTTCATAACTGACTGACAGGCAGAAATGTAAAAATAAATCTCTTTATTGGCTTGCTGCAGGAAATCAGCAACAACTTCATCAAACTCAGGAGAATAGAATTAAGTGCATGAATAAAAACAGATTCAGGTAAGTGTATGCCTACGTGTATTTTTCAGTTAAAATATGGATATTGCGGTTTATCCATGTATGTGTAATCAGAATGTAGTGCCCCAATAAACTTGTAACAGCATTATAAAATACATGCAAGTCCTCATATCATGATACAACCACTGCTTAACAGTCAAAGAAGATCTGATGCCAGTCACTGAAGATGTCTCTATATCTTCTCTGTAATTGTTTTGACATTGACATTTTCAGAGGATGTGTTTGCTTTCCATCACAAGTCTGGTTCTGAGGGTTGAATCAGCAGAAAGGTTGACCAGTTCAGATTTGACAGCTCTACCCTGAATTTCACATTACGCATGGCTTTACATCCTGGTACACACTTTGGTGATGGTGATGAAGCTGATGGTAATACGATCCACTGCTGCTAGGATGGAGCGAAGAGATTCCATTTAGGTTCAAAACAAAATCCTTCCTGTCACACACTGGCGCTGAATGGCTTGAATACCGAGATAGTCCCACTGTAAACAAATAGGAGAAAATGTCAAAAAAAAAAGTCAAACATCAAGCTAATCAATGATCTCAATCCTAGTTTGTTATCAATATTAGTAGAGGTAAAGATGCAGGTAAACCTTATTTGTTTGGTCATATGCATTAAAAGGACAATGGATATCCACATTCAAAAACACAATATAAGTTATAAGACATCATACAGTGCACCGAATAGTTAGACTACATTTGATTCTATTCTATTTTATTCTATTCCATTCTGTTCTGTTCTATTCTATTCTATTCTATTCTATTCTATTTTATTCATCTGTTGTGGCTTAAGTTAAAAGGTTTTACTGAAGTAGTACTAAAGTTAATAACCATTTTTGGCAGTGCTGGATTCAGCTTTTGTTACTCCCTCACTCATTTTTATAAAATCATATTATGGAATCGTCTTGTGTGCTACTTGTTGGTTACATGTAGTCTATATTGCATGTATACTCTACCACAGTGGCTTATTTCTGAAGATTTACCCACCTCAGCTGACTTTGTGAGGAGTTTTTTCGTGGCCTAATATTACATTTAAAAGATGAAAAGGTTTCAGGAGCTTTCACTCTATATATGGGACACAGAAAATAGTGCACAATCCAAAAACAATTTTATCTCAGGTGCATGATAAAAACTGAAGTCAGTACTGACCAAAGGAAAAACAATAGCCACACAACCATTACTTTCCCAATTTCTAATCTTTACTTCTGCAACGTTCCTACACAACTGTTTCACTGGGTTGAAACGATGCACAAATAAAGCTTGCTGGGAGTCCGTGTGCAGGAATTCTCCTTCCATCGATCAGGATAGAAATTTTATGAAATGGTAAATATTTTAGTAAAAAACATTTCTGATTTGCAGAAATTCTCTTTAGCTTGCGCAGCCCATTCGTTTTGCATTTGAAACGTAGGCCCCTTTAAATTAAAGATATTGCTATAAACAGGTAGTGATTTTGGAAATCTAATTTGTACAGGTGTGTTAACATTTACACCATATAATAAATAACGTGCAAACTTCCTGGATGTCAGGGAAAAGGGTCTCAAATAATTCAAATCTGTTTTGATTTGGTCGATAATTTATCAATACAGTTTAATGGCAACCTTGTACGGCTACATTGATTCTTATCGTACTCCTCTTGTTGTGACTCTCCCCAGATAAAATAAAGCACCGTGATATACCTGAAACGTCAGAGGAATCTCGCCCATTATGGTGAAGATAACTTTGTTCCAGAGAGTAAGATGGCATTCCCGAGTGCAAAGCAGATGTTGTGGGACTGTTTGAAACCAGCGATTGCTGTTTGATATATGAAGATACACCGGGTGAAGTCCAGTGTGAGGCGGCATTGGCGTAAGGCGACTGACAGTCCAAAGTACCGACCATCGCTGGTGAGGATTGCAGGGGGCTACTGCTGCTGTCCGGGCAATAGTCCGAATTAGAAGCCACCTGACAGGCACTCATATAGGATGACCCGGAGCTTGGAGACATATGTGGGACATGATGCCCCCCTCCTAGTCCCTCGAAGCTACCTGGCACAGTGTTACCCATCAAGTCTATGTTGTAACCGTTGTGGCATGCCAGTGAGGCAGAAGGTGACTGGAAATCAAAGTTTTGTGGCAACATAGACGCACCAAACCCGATACCGTTCATCATCCTATACATGGGTTTCAAAGCTTGGCATTTCCTACGGAACCCTCGGGGTCTGCGACGAAAAGAGCCCTCCTCGAACATAAACTCACTACCCGGGTCGATAGTCCAGTAGTGGCCCTTGCCAGGTCTGCCGAGACCCTTGGGCAGCTTGATGAAGCACTCGTTTAGAGACAGGTTGTGCCTGACGGAGTTTTTCCATCCCTGGTACGACCCCCTAAAGAAAGGGAAGCGGGCCTGGAGGAATTGATAGATTTCACTCAGGGTAAGCCTCTTGGTCGGTGAGCTTTGAATAGCCATCACAATCAGAGCAATGTATGAGTAGGGGGGCTTTTCAGGTCGCCTCAAGCCAGAGTTCCCCTTTTTCCCTTTGGTTGTGCTCTCCATCACTGACTGTGCGCTCAGCAGAGCTGCATTCAAAGCACCGGCCGCTGGACTGGAGCGCAGAGGATTAGGTTGGTCCAGATGTTGCTGGGAGAGCTCAGTCGTCATGGTCGCCCCCTGTTTGGATCCTACTCAACGTGGGGACACTGCAGGACTGGAGCTGAGAGGATATTCTCCCTATCTGTCAAAAGCGTCTTAAGAAAGATTCCCTAATGCGATAATTGGAGAGGTCCCGTTGCGATGCACTTCTCTCAAGAATACCAGCCACTGCTCCTCCTTCCTCTCTCTCTGTCCATTGCTGGCAATAATCCCATAAGAGGGGGGAGATAAAGCTCCTCGACTTTGGTTGCGTACATCCACTCGGCCAAGCACAACTCGACCACCTATCAATTCTCAAATCTCTCTCTGCCCCCAGATATCCTCCAAATCCCTCGAAGAAATCGCCAGGAACCGGAGATCTGCCCCCTCCCCATCTGGCCAGGATCCAGGCTAGAAGCCGGACACAACGCAGTGGAGTAACATAAATCTCCTCCCACCACTCGCTTTCCATAACACCTCTATCCCCATTTATCAGACTAATATTTGGCACTCAGCACTTTTACAACCCACTGTGGGGCACCGTTTGCGCAGATTCATTTCAAACAGTCGCTTTGCCCGCAGGCGTGAACTTGCAAACTGTGATGGAACAGGCTAGTGGTTTAAGGTGTACAGTAGAACTAGGAGTCCTAGTGCAATGCTCATTTGTTTGGGGTCTGTTCAGGGTTAGGAGTCTGACATGAGAGGAAGCATGCTTTTTCCATCAGACCTTGCCAGCATACCACACACAGTGCACAAGTGTCAGTTTACCGCTTGGAGCCTGGATCGCATCCCTGGAGAAATGAATTGATTACAGAAGTGATCCAAATATAAGATTCAGGGTTTCCATATCTGCTGCGGCGTACTGGTAGCCTAGTTATTTTGTCTATAGGCCTAAATAACAGAATATTCAAAAATCGTTACTGTAAATGGTTATAGGTAGTGCCTTATGTGCTGATAGCCCAGTCTATTATACCTACTGCCCATGACACATTGATGGACTTATATGGACCTTTTCCTTTTTGCCCCTGCAAAGTATTCACTACTAATGTTTGGTGTCACAAGGAAACTTCGCCAAAACAATAATGTGAACATAAAATCGTTTTCATAAATAAACAAAAACAATCTCCCCAGAATATCCGGCAACTTCAAACCCAATAACCCCGCTGCGTCCAGGATGCACAGCCGCTTTAGAGGAAATTTGGTTTCTAGCCGCAATAGAATAGGCCTACTTGGAAAGGCTTTGAAAAAAAAATCACACAAGGATCATGCTTGAAGACTTGAAGCCACGGATTTTCTGCCTATTGTGGATTCAAATTCAGTTTAGTTCGTTCAGGATGCAGTATTTGTATTCCCCCTTTTTCCTGCGCCTGTGTGGTGAAACAGGCGACAGCTATTTGCAGCGCCAGACAGAAAACATAAATATTGGATGCCCGTATCCGCTAACAGCGAGCTTCACGGACACGGAAAAATAAATAGTTACGTGAACTTCTCCAGAAACGCTGCAGCCAATTTAGGCCAGCATAAACCACGAAGATACTAATGATACTAATAGTACAGCTGCCACTATCCACTGCTATAACTACTATTTGTCTATTATTATTGTAATTATTATTATTTTTATTATTATTATTATTATTATTATTAGTAGTAGTAGTAGTAGTAGTAGTAGTAGTAGTAGTAGTATCGTTATTGTTATTATTTGTTGATGTTGTTGTTGTTTATCTTCTCTATCATTATTACAGGAAGCAGAGATATAGGAGCTATATGTGCTGCCAGTGCAGACCATTATACAGGCCGCTTTGGAATCCATTTCATATAAAGTGCCTTCACAGAGGGCCATACCTTATGGTAAAATGGGAAATCCTTATTCAAATACGCCACTGGCAGCCACTGGTGCACCTGTCACCAATCCTAAAGCGAACTACAAGAACTGTCTAGAATCAGTTATCTTTTTTTCTATTTTGTGTATTTGAATGTATGATGGAGTCTTATGAACTTGGAACCTAACGGGTGTAAATGGTGTCTCATATACTCATGCTGTCAATCTGGATAGACCTAATTGTTGTCGGGATTAGACTAGGATTATGGTTGTGATCACTTTGTAATGTCATGCTGAGTATTGTTGTAACAGATGTAAACAATGCAAATACAGATCATAATAAAGGTATAGTCTTTATTACTTTGTGAAAAGATTGTATTGAGGCATAAGAAAGAAATAAACAAAAACAGACAAACTGCAGATTTTAACATTTTGTAAACAAAAACGTACGGGTAATTCAGTAACATTTAGTACAAACGACTCTTAGAAATATCAAGCATAAAAATGCAATCGTAAAAGGAAATGACCAGGTAAGCAAACATTAACAAAGAGTAGCTCCTTGCCACCGCAACGTGTCAAATCCAACTTGATCACAACATAAACGAAACAAATTGAGCTCTGTCTTTGTGTTTGGCCTTAATCCCTTTAAATCCATCATCACATGAGTTTTAATGGGTGGTATGGATCCGCCCTTAAGGTAGATGACGTTGGGACTGCATACATTATACTGAAGTGTGAGTCCAGATTTAATTCAGGCACTGCAAGACTGTCTTTGCGATGCCCCCCGTTTGAAAACGGCCCGGCGCCATGTGCGCGTAACACATGCGCAGCGCAGGAGTTCATGTGGCACAGTGACTTGACGTATGGAAAGGAGGCAGGTGGACTGGAATGAGGCGTCATTAAATCTGTGTAGCAAGGCCACTCATAAGCGGGGAGAACTGAAAAATCGTCGTTGCCTTTTTCCCTCTTGAATGGTTTGCTGAGGATACTGTCTATAGCAAAAGAACTAGTAAACTTGGCACAGGAGGCAGTTTTGGTGACAGGTGCGGACGGTGACGTACTCTGCGCGTCCTCGACATGCTCGGAAACCTCTTGTTCCTTGCTCAACTTTTTGTTAATGCGCTTTCTTCTGCGCCGGAATACTCCATCGGCAAACGTGTATTCACTGTGAGGATTAAGCATCCAGTAATTGTCCTTCCCCCAAGGTCTGGACGGGTCCCGGAGCACTTTCAGAAAGCAGTCGTTAAGAGACAAGTTGTGTCGCACAGAGTTTCTCCAGCCGGTGTAGCTGCCCCTGAAGAACGGAAACTTTTTCATCAGGTAGTCGTTTATTTCCGCCAAAGTCAGACGTCCTGTGGTAGAATCCCGGATAGCCATGGCGATGAGGGCAATGTACGAGAACGGGGGCTTGGGTCTCCGCGTGTACGGTTTTCCCTTGCTGTCCGGGCAGGGAGTGACAGGTGGCGGGCTCTGCGCCACGCAGTCTCCATCGGAGCCCAACTCCTCCTCACAACAGAGGGGAGAGCGCACACTGCCCTCCGCATCACTGGAAATCTCCAGAGCTTTCATATCAAAGTGGCTTCCACACATCACCTCTAATTTCATGTTGATTACTTCTCCTGTTCTTCAAAACACTGTCCAATATTATGCGCCCAAATGGTTATCGGTGAGCTATCCGCGGAGAGTCCGTATCGTTGCAAGGTCAGTGCTATAAATCGGAATTAGCCCGGAAACCGATGAAGCCAGTCACTGCTGTCATACCTGCCAGAGCATTCAAACCCGTCTCACCTACAGCATGACTTGAGAGCAGTTTATATGTGGCTCACCTCAGGGCCAACCCAAGAGGGCGGGGCTATATCATTTCAAAGTTACATCACAAAACATCTTCATATTCCGTGGATGATGCACTATAATAAGAGCATTCATCATGACACTGTATAGGATATATTTATCAATCATTAAGTGCTGACGGGCATTGAGCAGCCCTTTCAATGTCCTCATTAACACTTAATACAGCCTCTTATTGCTTCACCTGTGAAATTTGATCAGACACCTTGGGACTGTTTCACCTGAGACAACCAGGTGGCGTGCGTTTCCTTTGGATTTGTACCTGCGGGTCAAATCTCTACTTGAAAGCATTTTTCAATCCTAGCGCCCCATTCGCTCACAGAACGATCCTGTCAGATACAGTTTGACATCTATTAGGTCCATCCTCAAAACACAAATCACCAGAAAATTGCACTTCATAACTCTCATCCAGCAAGCATCTGTGCTGTGATTTGTCAGTCTCCAGTGTAAAATTGAAATTGCTTTCAACTGGATAACACACTGTCTATCAAATTTGTCTTAGCAGGTGTAGAATTCTCAAATGGTTTGTAAAGGAGGGAAAATATATGACTTCTAACCAATGGTATGATGTGTGGTTGTTCTTAGTTCCATGTCCTTGCTTGTATCTTTAACTGAACATTTCCACTTACCAATGTCAGGGCTAGAAAGACAAATGGCCTTAAAGTGGGAAAAGACTCAAGTGCTTTCAGGATCTCACACATCAAGTCCCTGCCAACTTGACAACCCACGTAGAGACGTTGTTGTTTCTCTTCATCTCTGATCTTCCTTGTTGCTTAGTGCTGGGGATAGTAGACTCAACTGACAAAATGACTCATTGCTATCTATTTATTTTGGCCCTGAGGCTTTGGATGACTTCAGGTACTGAGCGAGTTATGGTGATATGATACCAAGGTTACAGTAGTTTCTGGGTGCAAAGACAGTATTCCATGTCTATGCTCTGTCTCTCGCAACACGTAGCAATAGAAGAAGAGTGTGAGTTGTTAACTTAACTTATGTGTTAACTTATGTTATTCCTCCTATAGCTAATGTGAGTGTTTTGTTCTCTTTAGTGCCACTCCTCAGCTCAGAATTTCTGCTATGTTTACTCCAGATGTATGTGAACAATTCTCCCACACTCTGTAGGGTTCACCTGACAGTCATGACAAACTGAATAACCCATCGTCATGCTATTGGCAGTCTGATTACTTGCAAATTATCAGATTGTATCACTAATTTCATCAGTTGTCACCATCTCTCTAAATTACTTTGTGCTGTCACCAAATAGTGTAACAGTCATCTAGAAACAGATGGTGACGTCATATGCCAGCCGCTGAAATCAAGCCACATTGCTTCAAGTGCTCGAAGTGCTTCAAGTTTCAAGATGTTTTTGCATGTAGGCTGCATGCTGTTTGTGCACGTGTGTATGTTATGATAGAAGATTTAGAGTGATAATATGTTTGAGTTGTGTGTGTGACACCCAGTCCATGGTGAAGTCACTATTTTGAAAAGCGGCATGTCAAGGATGTAAGCCAACCACACAATGAAAAGAGCTGAAATAGCATGTATGCATTCTGTTCCTTGCATGTAGCAACTTGAGTGCGTCTATGTGTGTTCATGTATACATCTTGATCTACTTAATAATAGCTTTTATGATACGGTTTTACCGGTGGAACCAGAGAGGAGTTGGTACACCCCTTATATAACCAAGTTACAGCAGTGACAACAGTGAATTACCTGTTTACCTTAGCTTAGTGTCTCAACAATTGCCCTTTTAACCCTAAATCATCATTGATCTTCATATTGCAGAAGCTTTAGGCCAAAGGACAGGTAAAGTAATTATGAAAGGCCAGATGCTTGGCAGGATTTGAAATAACATTGCTACTGACTTGAGAAATTTGTCACTGTTGTTACATTTTCCCCAATCAATGACATACTGCCATAAATCATTTTAACAAAGCAGTTGACTGACAGTTACTGCTCTTGCTGTGTCATTCTTTCTGTCTCTCTCATCTCTGTCAGGATCAGCGTTATGAGATTTATGAGGAAATTCAATTACATACAAGCCCTTGCTACAAGTGCTAGATCAGATAAGGCCCCAGTTAATTTTTCCATTAGCTCAGGTTCTAACATATACTAGTGACCAACTGTGACCAACTGTGAGCTATGCACATGGAAAACCTTCATGTTAAGGAGAGTGTTTTAGTAGGAAGAGTGAAATAATGACAGAATGGTTTGTTCTTTGTGAGAATAAGTATGTTCTGTCCATAAAGCACCTTACGCTTCAAGTGACATTGATACTGATCCACAAAACAGATGCAAATGCCCATTTTGTATGCCGCTACTGTAGCTCTGACTTTGCCCTCAGGTTCACACCTGCGGTCACATATGAATGAGGAACATTGTGAAACACATAATCAGATCTTATTTCATTGAGTGACATCCTGGCTATTGCTACTACAAGTCAGTGAACTTGCACTCCTAGTTTCTAAACATTTGAGAAAAACAAGCACATGCCACTTCAATAAATGCCAGGTTGCATGCATACTGTAGACCTAGTTGATCAGTGTTCACACATAGCTTCATAGATACTAACATAGCAGCAGGAGCACTGATTTAGCATGCAGTACATACAACACATAATATACCGTGGCCCTGCAATCTCTGCCAAATACTAAAGTTAGTATGCTCTAAGCTCCAAATAAACTGTATACTTTGCTTTGTGGGAGAACTGTAAGGTGATTGAGCCCTGCAGTAAATCATGAAAGAAACACATGCTTCCCTTCCCTATGTCTGTGTTTGTTTCTAAAGGAAAATAGTTTTCCAGTCATTTGGTAGGAGGGCTTGAGGCGTAAGCATAAACAATCGTATTGTTAGTCGATTGCAGGTGTAAAGAATGAGGCTGAGGTTAAGAACAGTACAGGGAGGATAAGTTCTAGTAATGGCCAGTGTATAATGTGTATTTACATGTATTCATATTGAGTTTTGTTGTGTATTGTGTGTTCTCATGTTGAAGGATTTTTCAAGCAGACCAGGCCTTGTCTGCCAGATTCCACTGCTGGAACTGGTACTTGTTCATTTGAGGAGTTCATAGTTTGTTTTGTCAAGTTGTATTCCTTGCTACAGATATGGAAATCAGAGACACATTCAATGGATTCAAACTCCTTCAGACCTTTTTTGTGTGTCAGTCAAACAAAGCTAGAGTAGACAGCTGGGGTTTTATTACAAGGCAATGATGTATTTGTTGATGAAATACAGAAACATTCTCACATATTCTCACATATTTTTTTATTTTTTTAAATGTTTGTCCAATAATTCAATTTTGTACATTTTGTACATTTTGTACATGTCTGTTTATGCAATACATCTGTGATATGTTTTTTCTTTTTTTTTTATCTACTTCCTAATTTCATTTTTGTTATTTAATGTAGTCAGGGTTACATTTGCGACATTAGTGAAATGTTTGGGAAAAAACACCTTAAAATCTGGTCTTGGCATTTCATTAATGTAAACTATTGCAACTAACTGCACAAGATGTCTAAAAATAACTACCTGAAGATGTCAACCTGACATGTTTGCATAACTCCAGCTCAAGGGTTACGTCTCTCATTCCATGCAAACAAAAAGGATTTGGTTGCGAGACAGCAGATAATTTGAGGCGTTCAGATGTTTTGTTGTAGATTGTGCTGTTGAGCGTGTAAAGATCATTGAGCCTCTTCACGAGTCTGCGATGAATTCAAAGGTTCAAAATAGAAACGGAATTCCACTTTGATTCCAGACATTCCTTCATGTTATTTATGGCAGCGCAGTGTGTTTATTCTCATTGTGCAATACATTCCACCTCAAAGTATTTCATCAGCCAATAATTATAGTATTTTGACAGCTATGTTTTCAAACCACTTTTCCAGTGTCTCAGTATCCAGTCGGAGCTTTATGGTTTTGCACAAACATGTGTGCGCTCTTAGTAATTGTCGTACAGCTTACAATACAGACTGTTTCTTCATGTACATTTGGTCCCACCCTGTTAATGCACACCTTGTTTCTTCTTTTGCAACTGCCTAGCAATATGTGAAACAGATTCATGAAGATAAGATGAATTAGGATGCATTCAGTGTTATGTTTGTACATAACATAGCAACATATTTGAAAACTTCATTCAGCTGTTCTTTTGTAAGTATAGTAACTTTCTGTGAACTTTTGATGCGTAAATAAAGGAATGCTGTGAGCCAAGAGTTTGAAGATGACAGTAAACAAAGCTCAAGTTTTCCCATGCCTACTCATATGAAAGTAGCAATGAAAGAGGGCGTGAAAGCAGGCCATTGCGTGTTGCTGGCTTAAGAAGTTTCTATTTTGGTCTATTCACTTCAGAGGTAAAGCACATGAGCTGCCAAACAAATGGGAACAACAATGTAATGAAACAGCAATTAAAATGACAAGCAGGAGAGGTTATCTACAGGTGAGGAATAGAGGTGCAGCCTGTGCTATGCTTTAACTTGTGGATGGAGGAGCCAAGAAACCAAACAATTATTGTTCTTTCCCCATTTTAACTGTTTCCAAACAACTAGCGGCATAAAGCTTGAAAAGCTCAAAAGCTGGTGATATTTTGAAGGGTCTTGGTGGTCTTAATGTTCAAGAAATTCTTTGGCCACTAGGTAGTAAAAAAAAAAGTCGATTGAACTTATTTTGTCAAAATGGCAGCCTGCAACATCATACTCTGCTCACTCATTTCAATAGGTTCAATATGGGTTCATCATAAAATAAGAAATTTTCATCACAGATAGCCTGAATGATGGGTTCCAGGGATCCAGGTCTTCTTGTGCCAGACTTGTCCGGAGTCTGAGCTGGGAGGAAGCTGGGGAGACTGGGTAGCAGATAGGGGCTAGAGACCAATGTGGTGTAGCAGTTAGTATTTCATGCAAGCCCTCTGTGTGAGTACACCACTTAACTCCTCTCTTATGTTTAGACAAAAAAGAGGGAATGGGTACTGGTGTAGCTTCTAAATGGAGAAAAAATGTCCACAGTGAATGAGGGTAACGTCACAACAGCATGAGTGATAACAGACAGTGAAAGCGTTAAGAAAGGGGGGCAATCATTTCTCTATTTATTCTCTCTAGGGTTCTGGGTGGTGAGGTCTGTACTGAGGGTTAGCGTGTAAGCAGCCGCCTGAAATAGTCAGAGTCTCATAAGCTGTTATTGACATGCAGTAGTTACATTTACAGCTGGGCTAGAGAGCTGCTAACATCATCACACTATGGTAGAGAGAAAGGCTAGATAGATACTTCAATCTGAGTATGCAGGGAATGCAAACAAAAAACCATAATACTAGGTGGGCTTGATGGCTCAAACGTTTTTCAGTTCTATTATTTATATTATTAAGGAATGGCTACGATTTTGAGAGAAATGGTTCCCCATTGGCATACTGCCCGCCAATGAATTCCAATAGGAAACTACAACCAATTTCTCTGATGAAACAATACTACTAATAATACTATTTAGCACTGAAGAAGCACTGTACTGGTGCTGGATCACTTGCTTGGTTATACAAAACATATTTTAGAGATGATTCAAATAAAAGAGTATAGAGAGTGCTTCTGATGAGTTCTGGTGTGTGGAGGCATTTGTTGAAAGTCCTCTTTGGTTTGGGGTTGTGACTCGCTGAAAGAGGAAGGAGTTCTTCATGCGGTTTGGTGTGCTACTCCCTGATGAAGGTCACAATGTGTCTGAGACAGGTTGGAGTTGTGTTTTATATGTTCTTTTATGTTTTTATGTTCTGTTTATACACTGCCTTTTGCTGTTTTTACCTTGTGCAACTCTACAGCAGGAACAAACTGTAAAGGTTAATCCATCACCTGTGGAACATTTGTCATCCCTCCTAATCACATCTAGTTTACAGACATAGTGACTCAAACATAAATCAATGCAATGATATGACTGCAGTTCAGGTTTA
Organism: Gephyroberyx darwinii; assembly: GCA_900660455.1. Taxonomy (NCBI): domain Eukaryota; kingdom Metazoa; phylum Chordata; class Actinopteri; order Trachichthyiformes; family Trachichthyidae; genus Gephyroberyx; species Gephyroberyx darwinii. The sequence goes on from CABFOQ010024200.1 coordinate 45,277, forward strand.
ATCATTACAGAGTTATATTGTTTTATTATCTACTATCTTTGTACTCAGGTTATATTGTTCCTTCTAAGTCTTCCCTGGCCATTTCTACTATTTCAAGCAATAACAGGACTCAGACAAACCATTTTGACTCAGGTAATGCAGTCATTGTAATTTTCCTCCTGATAAAACTTTGTCTTCATCTGGCAAGCTTGAGGGCTCACAGGTACTTTATTTGTATTGTTTCATTAAGAGAAAGCAACTTCCATTATCATCTGGTTTGCGAGGTTAACTTTGTGTAAGAAAAAGAAAACATCCTTATGCATGATGGAAGCTGTATGGACTGTTTGACTCTGATTATTACAATAACACATGAGGCTTCTGATCTTACCTGAACATCAACAATGCACGGCAACTTTACTCTTCATCTTTAAGACAACCTGTAATGACCTCTGATGAAATGTGAATATTTCCCCGCCACCGTGGTACATGGTATGCGGGACATCATGTCATCATGGTGGCGTCTGTGTGTCTGTCTGTCTGTGTGTAGACACATTCTTGCGAACACAATAACTCAACAACTATACATGATAGAAGCGTCATACTTACACCACATGTTCCCCCTGTAGAGTGGATGATCTGATTAGATTTTGGAGCCTTTTGCTACATACCTTTGCTTAAGTATTTTGATGAAGAAATATTTACTCATACATTAAATGAATAGAGTCATTAGAAAAACTGTTTATGTTTAATATACCATGATGTTAGGTGTTATATACTACTGCCTTTCCTCTGGGGAACACCAGGTTCCTCATCACCTGTAGGTAAACTTACTCCCTCTTTACTTTGATTGACAGTCTTGATGCATTTTTGTTGCCATCTGTTTGGCAGCCTGTGTGCCCAAGCCTTGAGGCGATGAGACCGCCAACCAAAATAGAAACAATTCAAAGCTGTAAACAGGCAAAGGCGTGTTCCCTCTCTTCTGCTTGTGCATATAACTGGCATTGTTGAAGTATTGAAAACATTCCGTCATGTGAATTGAATTTTAAAACAAACAAAATCTGAAGCTTCGTAAAAGCACCGAAGTTACGCCACCAGAGTGATCGTTGCACAGTTGCTAAGGCCTGTAGTCATCATTTCAAGATGACTGGGCCAATCTAATGTGTCAGTGTTTTGTCTCACCTGCAAGAGGTTATTCAATATTTATAGCTGTGTATTAAGTCATGAAATGACATCAGTTTGCTTCACACCCTCGCTATTGTTAGGGACAGAATGAAGACATCAGGGGAACTTCTTGCTCATCGATGGGTTCTGCTTTGTTTGCCTGCTACTGTTCAGATGTTGATAATGCCACCGTGTCAGTAGTTACAGGGAATGAATATAAAGCTGAACCATTGTTAGCCTTTCATTACAGTTGAGCAATTTGCCCTTATTTCCCTCTCAAATGGTGACAGTTTATATAAGGCCTATTCAATTCAAACAGACACCCCAGGAAAGCAAATGTAAAACAGATGTCACTTTGTTAAGATCAGATAGATATGCAATGGCTTTTTTGGTCAGGATCTCTTTTAAAATCACTCAACACCGAGTTCTAACTGGTTTACTCTCCATCCTAACTTATAAATTTCTATACAATAAAATTTGTCCTTCATTCAAAAAAGCAGTGTTTTGTAGAAGTAGGTAGATTCATAAATCTTTCTTTCTTTCTTTCTTTCTTTCTTTCTTATAATGTGCTGGCCCTATGACTCCTATTCATTTTGCATTAGTTTCATTGTATAGTTTCACCTGGTTCTTTGACAACCTTCCAGCCAAAGAAATGCCTGAATACCAAGTGAAGTAATGATAATATAATGAAAGAAGGGTATTATCATATAACAACTCAGCTTATAAAATGTGTTCCCAGAAGAAATATGCTTCTAGAAGTAACAATAATAATACTAAAAATGTGTTATTAAAGTAGTCTAATTACATAATTCAACACCAACACTAAATATCTCATACTAAGGTATAGTAATGAATCCCAAACATCAGTCACTGCACTGGTCCCTAGCTAGCAGTGCTGAAATGAAAAGAGCACTCAATCCATTTTCACTCTAAGTGCACACAGTCTCATGAACCTCCTCACCTTTGTGTGTGTAACCTGATTATTCTCCCTTTGTATCTAGTATCTGGAAGGAAGCCATGGAATGTCAGGTCTTAATCTGTGCACGCTATATGTACGTACCACATTAGCTTTTTACTTGGTTTGGGCCAGTGTTGGATTTGATTGATGTCATGACATTGGCAGTGAGCCAGCTGACCAGTTATCCACACCCCTTATCTGAGAGGAGAACAGTGGGCGTGAGGCCGTGGTCTGATGCCCTGTGCCTAAACGTTTGAAGCTGGGTTTGTAAATCGATGTTTGGGATCTTGATGGGTGTTATGACAAAGTAGTATCAAAACACCCATCAAGATCCCAAACATCGATTTTTCTGTTTTTTAAGTTTTAGACAGCAGCTGCTTAAAGTTATAGTGCACGATAAGATAAGTCAAGCTTACTGGACGGGTCTATCTGAATTCAACACCCTCAACACCCTTTACCCTCATCTTTAACTGCCAGCCTCTGTTTGTGTTGCTCATTTGATGTATATATTCCTAAAGGTCCTGACCCTGACACATTCTGTGTATTAACCAGAGAAAATGACTATTTACAGTGAGCTGTTCAAAAAAATCCAAAAGCTGTTAGCAGGGCTTAGTCTGCCACAACCATGCTGAACTTGTTTTGCCTGCAAAAGCTCTTTGCTCCAGGCAACGTTCGTGCAGACAAGGGGAAAAGAAAGCTCTGTGACGGGATCCCCCTTCAGGTGAAGTGTTCGTAGATAATATCAGCATTATTACATCTACAGAACCTGTTTGGGTTATTTTCAAATGAGAGAAAAAAAATTGGGAGGGGGGAAAAAGTCATAGACAACAAAGGGCCCTGCGTGCAAATGGGAGGAGGAACTCCCTTCAGGTGAGTGCCTGTAAAAAGTAGGCTTTGCACGAAACCAACACAGGTTCACCAGAGCACACCTCATTTAGACTTAATCAGATGGGAATCAGTAGGAGGGCAACTGCCATTTTGTAATAAAGATGGGATGTATGCTATATCTACGATAATGATTATTATTACAATCTTGATTATCTTTGCTATCTATTTGGTTTCCACATTATTCCATTTGTTGTTGCTTCTATTGTCAAGTATTTTTTGAACTGTCTAAAAAACGACAAGGGAATTTAGATTTGAAAACTATTATGTGTTTAACTACAGAGCAATAAACCCATGCATATGTCTGTTAGGCCTTGTTTACATAAGCAGGTCCTTCTCTGTGATCATACTATGTCTTTGTAAACTTTGTTCCCAATGACAAATCTACATCTTGGATGTAAATGAATGAGGCTATTTAGATCTTTTGTGCTTAAAGCGAAATAAAAGCCACGTCTGTTTCTCGTGTGGTCTCTGTTGGATTCCATAAACAGATCTCCCAGGTGGTCTGTGTGTGTGTGTGTGTGTGTGTGTGTGTGTGTGTGTGTGTGTGTGTGTGTGTGTGTCCGTGTGTGTGTGAGTGGTTGTTTCATGCATGTGTGTGTGTGTGTGTGTGTGTTTGAGAAAGTGTTTGTATCTGTGTCGTGTGGAAGAGAAAAAGAAAGAGAGAAAACCAGCTAGAGAGTGGAGGACAGCCAAGCTCTTACGGATGGTGGAGCACTCAGCAGAGCCAAATGCACACTGACAGCTGAGTTTAATGATATTTATTTCCAGGCCACACACTTCCAGACCTGTTCT
>CABFOQ010024201.1:0-15889 GCA_900660455.1 Gephyroberyx darwinii
ATCACTCTGCTTAAATGATTTAGCACTCTGATCCAAGGACACGAAGTGCAATTTCATACGCCACTGATATTCACAATGCTCTACATATGAATTTTCTGGGCACGGTCATTCAAAACACGCACACACACACACACACACACACAATTATAATACATGGAAATCACTGTCCCTGCAACATTACAAAGATCTAAAATATAATGTGCTGGATTATATCAGCACATTATATTTTGATATCAGCTCTTACTTACTCTTCTGTTAGAAAAAAACACCTGCCCCCCATCCCGATAGGATCAGCAGATTAATCTTGGTAAGATGTAACACACACAGATGGTCAGACAGGAAAAATTAGAAAAATATGCAATATGAATACATTTGTCTTGCATAATATCAAATATGATTCATCTATCGCAGATATTATGGCTTGATGCATTGGTGTACTTAGCAAAGAGACAAAGTTAATTTCTTTATAGGCCAAATACTCCCGCCAAGATCCCCCAGAATAATAATGGTTCTTCAGGGAATATCATATAAATTAAACTCAAGCCATTTATTTGGTTTGCATATTACTAGTGCTGGGGCTACCGTGGGCATTGATTCATTTCCTGTCAAATTTCTATACTGCAGACACAATGCACTATGTTGCTGCCTTTCATGTGGCATTTTTTTATTTTACAGACCAATACATACACTCTAGGGGAGAGTCAAACTGAGACCTCTGTTTTTACTTTTGGTTTTCAGATATGATTTTAGAGTGCATCACAGGAATAAAGAATCAATGACTGTCACCCATCAGACACCCACCAATGCTGTTTAATGGGCTTCGGCATTACCTGAAGAGAGAAAGGTGATACAGTAAAACTGAGCGGCATTACCACTATTCCCAAATGGCCTGTGGGCCTCCACTTCCTGACACAGGTCTTTTTCAATATCCTGCAAACCTCCCTGGCTGGATGGTGGTGGCGTGCGTGCTATCCGGTACTTAGGAGACAGGGGGCCGATGGGCTACAGACTCGCCCCTACAACAGGGCCCAGATCACAGGAAGCAGCAATATGAGGAGGCATGGCATCCATGGCCAGAACACTGGCTCATACATTGACACACCTCCGCTACCCCACATCACACAACAATGCTGTTTTCATGCAACACGGTCTAGACTAGTGTTAGTGCTAAAACTAATCATTACTTCTGTCAGCAGTGCGTGATCAGTAATAGTTCCCCCAAATCAGGAGAAAAACGGGAGCTGCCACTTCTTAAAGGGGCATCGAGTATTCTAGGACTTTTATCGACCTCTATTGGTGACCAAGGAAGTGCAACAACACCGACACCATTCTCCATCGCTGAGTGGTTGAAAATGCCAGTAGGTGTGGGGTAGGAACTTGGGAGCATCTTAGAAGTCCAATGGATGGGCAGTAAAAAAAACATATTGCACCTTAAACAGTGTGCGATTCTGAATCTTTCAACAGTCAAAACAGCTACATAATGGTTGGGCTGTTGCCAGGGGACCATACAGGATAGCCAGTCTAGTGCGTTTCTGGGAAGGCTGTGGGGGATTTGCTAGAGGAAAAAAACCCCACTGTAATTCAACTCCCTTGGACTAACAAGGTGACACCAGGTCAAATTGAAAAAAAGAGAAAGCTTTATTGAATCATGCTCCCTCACCTTCAGAGGTGATAGCAAACTTGTTATTGACAGGGAATAGGAAATTCACTTTTGTGTGGAATTTGTGATAGTGGGACCAAACCATAATAATGCCCTATTGAGCTTTAAGGGCATTACTTTTTTTCCAGGAAACAGGTTCAATAAGGTGACTGTTGGGATTTGTTTGAACCACTTCAGATGTGACAAGGTTTGAAGCTGAAAAAGAAAAAAATGAAAAAACTAATATTAAGTCCAGCTGTTGAAATTTGCTGTTTGATGTAGCGTAGGCACGCCAAAGATACACATCAAATCAAATCAAATTCAGCCTGTTAGTCCGTTTGCATGCCCAAAGCAGATTATAGCTGCTTACCTGGGTGTATTACACTTTCCCTGAGTTAAGGCCCGACAAGCCTGAGGGACAAGCTGCTCAAGACCTCGCATGAGACTGACTGCGCAGGCTCCTCTCCATGGTGAGGTATCTGCTAAGTATGTTATTAAAATGGTAGACCTGGGTTTCAATAAGCTGGTGCCAGGCAAGTAAAGATGCTGATAAATGCAGTGGGAGAAAAAGTAGAGGTAGTAGAGGTTTATATGGTCAAAAACCCAGAAATATACTCTGTGTGTAAAGTAGCTCTATGTTACTTACATTATAACACAAGTTAACTACAAATGTTAAGTTGATGGAGGCAGGAAGCACGATACCAAGTCTGGTAATGTTCTTCTTCTAACAAGTGAAGCCAAAAGCATTCAATTCCAAACTATTCATATTCACGGTGAGTTTGTAAATCAGTGGGAGGGAGCCTTGTATAGGTATTGTGGGATTAATTCAATGAAACATCAAATGACATGATGCAAAATCCAATCAGATACCCATTCTCACCCACTCCCGTTTCCTCTCACAGCCAAACCAGGGTTGTAAATACGAGCTCACCCTCAATAGCACAAGGGATAATTACACCAGATCCACTGTACCGGAGCTAAGTTCTCAAGACCCAACTATGAACAAAACAGGGATGATTTTTTGTGTTCTTAATCAATCAAACCATTAGCCCAGAGAACCGGTGTGCCCTTAAGCTTAATGGATGAATTGTGGGCCAAAATATTTTCTGATGAATTGTTCCAGTGAAGAATACAGATTAGGTTAAAGTAATAATAACCACGGGATTTACTAATTCATGTGATAATCCATCACAAAAAAGCCACTAGTAGAGACAGGAGTCAAACTGTCCAAAGCTGACATGTATAAACAACATAATAGCTAATCTGTGGCAGTGCTCTCAGAGCTGTCAGCGGCGCCAGACAGACGGCAGCATTTCAACACCCCTTTCACTCACTTACATCATGCAGTATTTCATTTTCATCCCTCACCAACAGCCCAGGTAAACCCAGGCAATGTACATGACTTATCAAGGCTATTCATTTACTGTGACGGCCAAATCAGAGCACCACTGAAAAATTCATCCCCTACTGTCAGCCTGCGCATAGCGAATAAGAGAGCCACAGCACTCCATAAATACAACTCTGAATATTTCAGATTTACTAAAAGCAATTCAAGGTAGCCATTCATATTTTATTTGCATGTCCTTGTACCTCAAGATATCTTTGAGAGTAATTTGTCTTCGATGTGAGAAAGGCATTAATATTTCAATTTCCTAAAACATCACACAAACAGCCCAATGATGCCTTTATCACGGAGTGCAGGATTAGGCAGACGAGTTATTTAGTTGTGCTGTGTTGAGAAAACTGAAACCTGGTAGTCCTGTGGATGTGGGAACATCTGAAAACTGGCATAGGAGCACGTTTGGGGGTGAACAATCTGACATTGTGCCAACACAGAGATTTTCTTTAATATATCAATTGAACTTTCTTAGATACCTTAACGGAAACTGAGTTTTTGACATACAGGGAACGAGGCTAAAAAGCAAAAAAGACAAGAGAGACAGAATTTACGTAAAAATGGAGCATCAAAAAGAGAATGAAACAGGGCAGAGAGAAAAAAAAAGTGAGACAGAGATAGACTGCAAGAGGAAAAGCAAAGAGAGACATTCTGTTGAAAGCGAGTGCAAGCTGTGAAGTGTTGCGGGGCCAGCCCTCCCCTCTCTCGGTTATTTCCATCTGCTGTTGCCAGCCTCTGCCACAGAGTGGTGCAGACACCGCTGCCTTGGAGTGAGGCAGGGCCAGCCCCGTGTCCTATAAACACACACAAATCATTTACATGCTGTACTCATCAAAGGCAACTCTTCCTCATCTCCGCAGAGATTTGCCGCTGATCTGAGCTTCCAATTGAGTCGCGGCTAACCTTTGCAACTGCCAAGAATGTGATTAATTTTTTAAATACAGCTGTTGACCTATTATTGAGATGGAGAGGAGCCACGAGAGACACTCATCTCCTCTCCTCTGTATAATGGAATGCATTATTGCATCAGTGTTTACAAGGCCTGCAAAAAGAGAAACAGAATGAGGGAGAAAGCGTTAAATAAAGCAATTCGGCTAATGTCGCTCTGGGCCTTACGCACAAACAAAATGTCAATCAAAACTCACAAATCGTTGATTCGTCGTATTTTGTTCTGGCAGTTGCATCCGAGAGGAGAGCAGTGACACAATGCGGAACAATAATTATCCTGCAGTGTTAAAGTCCTCCAGTGTCTTGGTGCGCTCATAAATAAAATATGTCCAAGATAATGGATTTATGTTCAATAATTCATCATCAGAATGTTTCAAACCGAGTGATATAATATGTGTCACAGTATTCTGTAACACACTGCTTAGCCAAATTAACTTATCTTGAAACAGATTTATTGACAGGGTTGTTGCTGCATTTATTTATTCGGCAACATTGCTTAATCATTCCTGCAAAGTACATAAAACAAACAATTCCAATAGATTGATTCTGAACCACTCAGTGTCAGTCTTAATTACTCAACCAGCCAAACTATGTACTCACGCACGCACCAAACAGCACTGTACATGCCACACACTCTATCCTCCGAAGCGCCCTAAGAAGGTCTCTACAGTGAGTTGGAGTGAGAGGAGAGGAGTGGATGGACCAGCAGTGGGACTGTGGAATTTGTCATTCATGACCTTGGTGCTGGCCATACAGACGGTTTAGTTTGATGACCCATCAGAGGATCTGGCTGGGTCCTACGAAGAGCCAGAAGAGACCAGGGTGAGGGGAAGAGGGTGAAATCCAGGGCCACGGTCTGTTCAGCTGGACTGGGGTCAATCAGTGGGATGAAGATCCAGAGCCAGCTGGAGAGCCATGATACGACTGGCCTTCATGTCCAGAATGACCCATTCCCACCCACAAGAGGAGGCCATGTTGGCATGCTGGAGGAAGCCACTGGGTTTGTATGGCGTGGGACCAGAGCAAGCATATTGCATTGAGTTGCATTTGTATTACATGTACAAATCACTGAAAGTCATTAAAATTATAGAAGCAAATGTCTGTAATGAAGGTGACATGTACGATTTATATGCAGCGGTGTAAACACAGCTATACAAATCAGCACAGCTAGTGTAAAACATTCCATAAAAATATGATTGAGTTTAAATCAACCATTTCATCAACAAACAAATACAAAGGGAAGAGATGCACTTGCAATCAAAGCAACAAGACACATTTTAAAGACCTAGCCGACAGTATTTCACACACACACACACACACACACACGCTTGTGAGGCATTTCAATCTAAAGGGAGCCCAGACACAGAGAATAAAAAAAAGAAAACAATTTACATGCAAATCAAACTTTATCATCTCAATCTCTTTATGCCTGTTTCCCCTGCAATTTGCATTCATATGCACAAAGGCATTCACTTAGCTGTAGCCCAACTTTTCACATCTCAGCGTTTTCTATTTGGAGAGGCAGGCCCATGTACATTTAATAGGTAGCCATTCTGTTCCACGGCTCTGCGAGAGATCACTGTGAGTGTGTCAGTTGGAGGAGATGGCAGCATGTATCAGTGCATGAAATAAAGCCCCTGCTCCGAAGTGACAGGCCCTGGATATTGTTGGCAAATGGATGTTAAATTCACTCTGCAACCACCAACAGCAGCTCTGGCTATGAAAAATTAACTGTACTCTGGCTAAAGGGAAGGGAAATTGCTTTGCTAGATATACCACAAAATCCTGTTTGTGAGCTATCCATCTGTCAAATCTCTTTGCAAAAAAAGCCCTTCAGCTTTCTCTATTAAAGAGTCCACTCTCATATGCTGCCGAGAGTAATCCACAATGAGAGCGGAAACAAAGAGATGTCAAAGAGAGTTAGAGTAAATCCTGAGTCTATGCAGTAAAATATAAGAAGAGTGGCTCCAAGGGCTTCAGGAGACAAGAGAAGCAGTGCTTACTTCAGACACCAGAGGGCAGTAATAGTGATGGCTCTTTGCTGCGTTGTTGTGTGTTGAAATAAAAGGCCCTTTCAAGTTCTTTCTCTACATAATAACATATGTACACGATTTAGACCCCCAACACTCTGGAGAAAACATGGATGAATTAAATGAATCAATTGTTGTTGTTTTTTTAAAGACTCAACATGTATTTTACAGTATATACGTTCACTTTTTAATTCCCCTGAACTGTTTTTTTTTTTTACTCACCTCAACATATGACATGAAACGTTGATGTGAAAACTGAAATTAAGGAAAAGATAATTAGTCTTACCAGGTTGTTGTTTTTTTCAAATAAAATATGTAAATAGGTAAAATATGACTCCTTGGTCCTCATTCATCCTGAGACCAAGGTGACTTTTCACACCATAACCACCAGATGTCAACATCACACAACATTTCTGCAGCAGGTTGTGGCTCTGTCCTACTCATGGTAGTAAAGAGTTTCTCTACTGGTGATATCATATCTTTTGTAATCTTACATCTGCACCAAGTTACCAAATCAATTCGACTGATGTATTGACCCAATTCCCCCTCAAATCCAATGCTAATTGTAGGATAATATTGTAACTGCTGTATAACTTTTTCCTCATGTTTTTGTCCTCTAAGGTGAATTGTAAAAGCACACCCTGGCACTAAGGTGGGGGTTAAGGTTCGTCAAACACAAATGTGTAACGTTACACACATCCAGACTGACGGCACGTCGTGTGCTAACTCCGTTATGTTTACAAATTATGGCCCTGTATCATGAAACATGAAAATAGACGAAGAATATCATCAGGGTTACTAGTTGGGGTGGCATTGAAAGCACTTAAATAACAGATGATGGAAAACTTGTTTTTGCAAACAATTACATAAGGGTGTGTTGTAGGCTAGGATTAGTTTAGGCTGTCAGCACTGCTTAACCTTTGCCCAAACAAGAGTCATGTAGGTCTGAGTCTGTCTGGTGTGGTCTATGTTGTTGTTTGCCATTCTTACTTTGTTTGAGGCGTCGTCTTAAAGCCAGCTAATTAATGTACAACATCCAGAGCCAGTTTTCCAAGGGGGTCTAGCTTTTTACATCGGGTTTCTTTTACCAACAGATAAAAGTTCCAGCACGGACTGCGCATGTGCGTCTGCGTGCTATTCCTGCGTCACGTTAATCGATTTATCTGTTTTGTATCAGAGGATTATTAGACTCATATTACCGCCACTTTAAGCCCAGTGCAGCGACTGAGAGGTAAACTTTAAGCTAAAAAAAAACACCCACAAACCCGCTTTACTGGGTTATACTCTTCCCTTATGTTCTCAGTCATATGTGCTGAGGTGATGAAACAAACCAAGAATGAGCAATAACACCAAGAACAGCTCACAGAGTAAGCGTTGCGCTAAAGTGCTCTTGTCTCCTATTTCTCAACCTGGAGACTGCGCAGTGGGTCTGAAAAAAGTGCATGTGCAAGCAGAACTGAGAAAGTTCATGTTGCTGAGGTGCAGGACGTCCCGTTGAGGAGAGAAAAAAACCAGAGGAGCAGAGGCAGCGCAAGAGGCTGGAAGGACTGCACCCCAGACGACATTTACTCCCTAAAATACTGTTAACCTGTGAACATGGGGTTTCCGACGATATTTAGTTCTCGACACATTGTTCTTAAAGTGTTTTTGGTTCAGTTCATCGCCTTTCAAAAAACATACGCTGCCCCCTCGCCTATAATCAGATTTCCTGGAGACGATACCACCCCTCAAACAGACAAAGAAGTTGCTCTGGTAAGTTTTATTTACTGTTTTGTTTTTCTAAACACTAACTAAAATTAACTAACTCAATCAATAGCCGTGAAGTAATCTAATCAAATGTGCGGTTTTACTGTTACCCTTACGAAAAAGAACTGTAATCCTATAATAAATGCTTAAAGGAATGTCACAGCAATAGTACAGACTATATATAATATCCTATATGAATTTTATAATGATAGATTACCACAAACTATAAGTCTTGCTCACATTTTTGTGAGTTCAAAATTCACTCTTTTTTTACATTGTATTATTTTCACAGAAATTGACACAGTTATTCATCCCAGCAGAGTGTGGGACAAAAAAAAACTTCAGCATACATATCAACTATACTTTTATGTCCACTTCTCTCCTTTAGCACTATCTGAACAAATTTTATGGATGCCCCGAAGACAGATGCAACCTCATGGTGCTCAAGGACACTCTGAAGAAAATGCAGAAGTTCTTTTCTCTGCAAGAAACAGGAGAGATTGATGCCAAAACTGTGGAGACCATGAAGAAGCCCCGCTGTGGTGTCCCAGATGTGGCCAATTACAACTTCTTCCACAGGAGACCCATGTGGCAAAAGAAAGACATCACCTATAGGTCAGGGGCATAACATTACATATATATTATCATATGCTTTACAAAAAAAGTGTGAACATAAGAGGTGTTTTATGATGCCAGTGTGTCCATTGCCATGCTGCATATTGGTATTGCTGAAATAATGGCATAATGAACGTTTTCTGGGAACAATAATACCTAATCTGCAAGAGAGATAACGCATCAAACTTGGGTCCTTTAGTATAGTATAATGTGGTATGTACCAAATTAGGACAGTTCATATAGTGTCAGGTAGTCTTTCAATCACAGAAAAGTATACTAACTTGACATTTCTGGGATTACCTGAATATGACAAACTCCAGGCACCAGCAAGCTAAATCATACCAGAAAAGGTATTTGCAAATACTACTTGGCTTAGGTCTGGTTTACACAAAAACACTGCAAAATATACCTGTTTAAATGTTATTCCCCAAAGCAGCCTTTGAGGGTGTTGTTCCACAATGTGCTGAGTGTAGGAAACTATAAAAAAAAAACACATCCAGAGTCTGTTTGCTTTGAGAGATGGACCTCAGCTCCTGCCCCTGATCCCCCCAGTCCACCCCACCCCCATCCACAGGAGTCTTGAAGAGCTTGCATCTTGTTTCTTGTAAACTCCAGCATTCTTACGCAGTATGTGTTGGATTTATTTTTTTTTGTTCTGTTTGAGGTTCACAACAGAGTTGAATTGGTTTATTTATATCAGCATTTTTTGCGTGCCCCGACCACTCCGGCCCGTCTGGCTGTGTGTTTGTAAGGGGAGGTTGCAAGCCAAAGAGAACAATAACAAAGAGGCGAGACTGTGTTTAGGAATGCACAGAGTAAACAGGCATATGACAGGGTTTGTGGCTGAACTCTGTTTCAGGAAGCATTTCCACCAGATGACTCATAGTTACTGGATAAGTTTAGCTGGAATCGTCTCCATGATCTCAAGTATAGTGATTACAGGATAGGTTTTTATATCCTTCGAAGCCTGAGACTCAAAGAGCCGCCATGACTATCTTGATTACACCGAATTCATGATTGTTTTGTCTGAATAATTGTCTGACATAAGATCAGTTATGTAATATGTATATTTGACAGGTTTAATTCAAAAAAAACTTTGGAAAACAATTGTTACTTAGCATTTCAAAATATAGGCGACTGCCTCCTCAGAGGTCCGAATATAACTATTAACTTCCATTATGTTCCATAATGAGTTTCACTTTTATGTCAGGAATTATTTTTTAAAAAGTCACATGGTGGTACAGACAGATAATATTTGGGGGTGGTGGACTTCATCAGGAAAACATAGTCAGATAAGTTGACCCTCACTTAAAAAGTTACTCTCCAATGTTGCAAACCTCTAGCAGATTAGAACAAATACTGTGAATTATTTGTAAATACTACTTGACCCAAGTTGGTGGTGGATATCTAATTTTGGAATGAAATCCTTCAACACTTTTGTCCACTCTTCAGAATCCTAGGACACTCTCCTGATCTGGACGAGGAAACCATAGATGATGCTTTCTTCAGAGCCTTCAAAGTATGGAGCGACGTCACCCCGCTCACGTTCAACCGCATTATGGATGGAGAGGCTGACATCATGATTAATTTTGGCCGCAACGGTATAGAAATCTTATACACCTATCATAGTGAGGTGGATGTCCAGTTAAATGTAAATGTACACTGTCATGCAGGGTTTTCCAGAGCACAGGTTCTTATTTGTATCCCAATATTTGCTCGCACAACCACAAGAACTTACCATTGGAAAAATTGCTCTTTGTCTTACATACTGACTGTCATTTCGAATTGGGGACTACTGTTTTTTGTCTGATCTCCTGATGCCATCTCTTTGGCTATATGGGAAACAGTCACGAATATTCTTTAGTGTTCAACCAGACTTGCCCTCATAGGGCATGGGAATGATATTTTAAGGCTAAAATTCATTGGTATTCTCCATTGGGGCTGCAAACAATCTGAAAATCCAGCTCTTACTACCCCAGTAAGTGAAATTGTTGCCCACATTTCCCACGTGTCATGCCAGTGACCAAGAGGCTGACTAGACCCCGAGTAAGAAAACAGAAGTCACCGCCTGGTTGACTTATGGTCAAATACAGCCTCGACGTGCATGTTATTATGGCCACACCCCACACTCCAACCTATATTTAAGGAAAATGTAATGAACTATTGGGGATTGCGGTCTTTGCACAGGTCATCAGGGCTATTTCAAGTAATCATTACACAGTCACACAGTGCCATGACATTACACTGACTGGCTGTTGCTGACCCAGTCTATGAAGAACTCAGTAATTATGATGGCACACAAATAATAATAAAAAGTCACTTCAATGCAAGTTTCAGAAAAAAAAATCGAGGACTATTTTGAAATGTTGGACTCAAGTCTGTTATTTTTATGCACCAGAGAAATGTCACGTTATGTAACAAATATTTCCACACTTCCACACTAAAAATAGTGTGCTACCATTTTTAGCATATCTCATTGAAACCTATGGGTCCCATTAGCTCCAGGCTAACAAATTATTTTACTACCAGCAGTAGCTATTATCTTTAATAAATTTAGCTATTTTGCTAACAAGAAGATTTTGGTTAACTGATATGCTATAACAGAAACTTTACCCTCACAACTGTACAGGTGCCTGGTAAAACTGCTTGTTTTAAAAAAGAAAAGCTCCTCTAGTATTTTTCCCCTGAACTCTTAATTTTGAATTATGTCATCAACAGAGCATGGAGATGGCTACCCCTTCGATGGTAAAGATGGCCTCTTGGCTCATGCCTTCGCACCAGGGCCAGGCATTGGGGGAGACTCCCACTTTGATGATGATGAGCAGTGGACCCTGGGAGAGGGCCAAGGTACTGGAGAAACATGATTCACCAAAATAAAAGTGGACTCTTTTACTCTTTTACTATTTTTCACTACAATAATTTGTGGTTCTGTGCAGACCTGGGTCAAATAGCATTAGCTTATAGTTTGTTCGTTCATAATTCGTTGTAACTGGGATTGATACATTTTGATATCCATGCATATTGGCATGGAAGACGACAATCATAGAATACAATATATAAATACTACATTTTGACATTGACAATACTAATTTGACTTTAAAATACTTTCCTGTGGTTGTCTGAACTTTACTGAAACTTTCTGGCACTGCTTGTATTGTCCTCTGTGGTAAACATCACCCATCTGGAAGCTGAAAAGGAAAACAACAACAACAAACAATAAACCGTACTTGCAAACACTATTTGACCCAGATCTAGTTCTATGCACTACCCATTATTCAGATCCTCTTGTCTGAAATTTGTATAGAAGTAATCCATAAACCTATTTTTCCATGTCCCATGGTGCCAAAGCAGCCTTACAACTGTAAGAGGAACTCTTTTCTTAACTTTTTGGCAGTGGTGAAGGTGAAGTTTGGCAACGCTGAGGGGGAATTCTGTAAATTCCCTTTCCTGTTCATGGGCAAGGAGTACAGCAGCTGTACACCTCAGGGCCGCGATGACGGCTTCCTGTGGTGCTCCACCACCTACAACTTTGATGAAGATGGCAAATATGGCTTCTGCCCCCATGAGTGTGAGTTGGTCCCATTGTTCTCTTTTCTCGTCTAACACAACAAACTGGCATTATAATGTATGCAATTTGGTGGAAGTCTTCTCCAAGCACTTTGCCGTACTCTGTGTATACATTTTTAGTATGGGTGGCCCCACTGGGAATCAAACGCCCAACCTCAGCCATGCCCTATTTGCATCGTGCTGAACCACAAAATTCTTTAGTAGCTTGGTAATCTAAAGCTGTTTTTTCCTATATTGGCCAAGTGCTACTTCACAGCAGACTGAAATAAATTTAAAGCTGCTCTGTTGATTTTGGACCGAGAGAAAGTAGGTTGGTAAGTATGCCAGGAAAGTGATGTGTTTGTTTGGAATGGATTATGGAATGTTCTCGTTTCCAAAAGCGAACATTGTCCCACTTTACAACACTGGGCTTTGTCAAACATTTTGTTTATCTGTGTTACGTTGCTGTCCATGGTACTAGTACTATCACATGATCATTATATGTAACTGCCAAAGTACACATGTACTAGGTTGTTGTAAATGATGGGAACACAACTGAGGCCAGTTTGTTCAGCAACTGTCTGTTTTATTATGCTTGTATATTGGAGTAGAAAGTTCTGCTCTACCTCTCAGCTCTTATTCCTCTTATTTCTTTCCTTAGCGCTTCTTTCTTACACCATAACTCTCACAAGAATGTTACCAGGGCACTTTGGCTCTCACCCTTGCACTCGTTAGTTATTATTGGTTGCTTGTAATGCTGATCTAGGAATTGAAGCCTATCCTATTGTTATACTCATTGAAAGTCGTTCTAGCTAAGAGCATCAGCTAAATGCCTAAAATGTAATGATAAAATGTAAACATTTTATTTGTTATACTGTTTTATTTGCCTGCATGCTCAATGGGTGACAGAGTGATCTGACAAGTATGATTTGAATCTGTAATCTTTATTTGTATGTGTTACAGTGCTGTTCACCCTGGGTGGAAATGCCAATGGAGCTCCTTGTAAGTTCCCCTTCACTTTCCAGGGGGAGAAGTATGAAGGGTGCACCACTCAGGGCCGTGATGACGGCTATCGCTGGTGTGCCACAACCGAGGACTACGACCGTGACACAAGCTACGGGTTCTGTCCTGAAACTGGTAGGTTGTAAGATTTACTGTCTTGCACTGTCCCCTTAGGCTGTATGTGTGGTCCTGTTTTCCCTGTACTATGTGTGCAAGTATGAGTTTTTTTTTTTTGGTTTTTTTTACAGATTATAGGATTCTGATACATACTGCTGCTCTGCTTTCAAATAAAAATTTTGCTCTTCCACGGTTTACTAACTCTATTTTACTCATACAGTAATTGAAAGCAGAGCAGTTGTCAGTAATTGTTGCATGGAAAGGATTTAATCAGCTTTTTTGTGTGCTTGTATGTGTATGTGTGCAGGGTTACATGCATGCGTAGTTGCATACAGTGCATGCATAGTTGCATACAGTGCATGCCTCATACAGTGCATGTTTCTGTGTTTATTTGGCTATGTGTATTTGCTGTGCAGTGTATGATGCCTCTGTGTATTGGTCCACAGGAATGCTCCAGCTGTGGCTTTTGCTCTTGCTCGTGGTCTACTGAATAGCTGTAAAAGTATTTTACTGTGCTATGGCAGTGCTTATTTTCCATTCTGTCAGTGGGACTGGCTTTGGGGTTGGCGTAGTGTAGGAGGGAGGGGGGGCAGAGGGAGGAGAGAGAGAGAGAGAGAGACAGGGAGTGAGCATGAGACACAGAGAGAGGTGAGACCACTGGGGTTTTCATCTGGTTCTAATAGACTGGGAATGCAGCTGTGTAGGAAAGACTTGTGTGATAGCAAATGCTGAATAAGAAATAACAAAATTCAGCACAAAACCAGTCTTGCCAGATTGGAGATTATCTCTCTTTGAAAGAAAATCAATTTGGGCGGGTGCTTTTTGGTTTTGTGCCCAGTGGATTAGTTATTGATGTTGTGTGCATTGTGCAAGTGCTTTAATGATGCTGTTTTCAATCATTTCACAATGCAAACCAAATTGTTCTTGAGAAACATTGTGGCTCTTTATTGCGTTTCTAAACCACCATATGAATTTAGTTCAGCACACATTTCAACTTTAGACTTTTCACTGTGTCATTGAAACATGCCATTTGATGCCCCCTACAGCCATGTCAACAGTGGGAGGCAATGCAGAAGGAAGCCCCTGTGTTTTCCCCTTCACCTTCCTGGGAGACACCTATGAAGCTTGCACCTCCTCGGGACGCAGTGATGGCAAGATGTGGTGCGCCGCCTCCAGGAGTTACGATGATGACCGCAAGTGGGGCTTCTGTCCTGACCAGGGTATGAAGCACACAGACCTGGGCCAATAGTATTTGCTAACAGTTCTTGCCATTGTTTGTTTTAAACTGCTTGGAGTACCAGTTGAGTGGGATATGCCACACAGGACAATGAGCGGACATCCCAGTTCTGGATCACAGCCACTGGTAGACTGTTGTTGTAGCTAATAATTGGAAAAACTATTTATATTCCTCTATTTTCTGCTCATTTCAGCATTTAGGAATAGTCAACATAGTTATTCTCTACATAAGTAATGTATGTCTATATGACTGTGATTTAAAAGTTTAATAGTGATGTACAGATACATTCAGCTCACGGTTCGGTTTGATACACAATACTGGGTTCATGGTTCGACATTATCACAATATTTTGAGCAAAATCTGAATGAAGAAAGTTATGACTGACAAGTGCAAACCATTAGCAGGGTGAATACAGGTTTCTGTAAGTGACATTTAAAATGTTTTAAGACCTTTTTAATGCCAGTTTAAATAAAATTGAAGACCAATTTTGGTCTTCAATTTTATTTGAAGAGTATAAAACAAACAAACAAACAAAATAAATGGCAGCAAATATTTTAGTTACAACTAGACTGAGTAAGCAAAACAGTTTTGAGTAACAGTTCTGGACTTTATGAAGTTTGGCCAATGTTAACAAAATATTTTGACAAACTGACTACTACGATATGATACTGAGAGACAGTTAACCTTCCAGAGCGTAGCAATATAGTACAGTGGATCTATTATTCTTGACAGTACATGAATGATGTGATTATCCTGATGATTTCAGGACTGTAGTAACTTAAACTACGTTACTACAGTAACGTAGCAACAGTTGATGCTGCACACCTAGCTAGGCCCCGTGGGACTGCACAGCCTCTGGACTTGTTCATTGTGATGTTGTGATGCTAGCGTTAGCTGTAATGAAAGATTTGCTTAACAATACTTGAACAGACCGTCCTCAATTTCAGTTTTGCCCGAGTCCATCTTGTCTCCTACTATGTCTACACAGTAGTGAATTCCGATGGGCTCACCGGAAGTGTGATGACCCAAGCTAAAACTTACTAGCAATGCTCAAACAATGCAAAAGAGAAAAGACCATTCTGAATGTCATTTCTTACATAATATATTTGTTTTAAACTCCATGATGCATATTGTCAAATCTTTGTATTGAAAAATGTTGTGTCACTTTCTTTACATTCCCAATGTTTAAAAACCATGTATACTTGGATGTGATGTTGAGATCCTTTAAAAGTACTGATTATGCTGTGAAGATCCCTCATGCTCATTGGTAGTTGAATGTTTCTAGGTTACAGTTTGTTCCTGGTGGCAGCCCATGAGTTTGGTCATGCCCTTGGCTTGGAGCACTCTCAGGACCCTGGAGCGCTGATGGCCCCAATTTACACCTTCACTAAGAACTTCAGACTTTCTGATGATGATGTCAAAGGCATCCAGGAGCTCTATGGTGAGTTCAAATATCACTTATTGTTAGTTGTTTATTGTAGCGACTCGCTACCATACCGGGGTCCGTGACAGACAGAGACACAGGAGAGCAGAGTCAACAGACCAGCAAGGCCGCTTTATTTGCACCACAATAGTCTTACGCAACATAAAGCCGACCCGGGTTAGACGGCAGC
>CABFOQ010024202.1:0-27822 GCA_900660455.1 Gephyroberyx darwinii
AGAGTATTCCCGGCATCACACTGCGATTTGGAAACCGCAGAAGAACATCCTCTTTCACCCTCCATTTACATTTGTGCAATCTAGGACCAAATTGTTACCATGGGTCCTCGAGGCCTCGTTTTCAGTCCTGGTGTAAATGTGCAGGGCGCTGCAACGGTTTGTTTTTCCACCAAGTTTCCATGGTCAGAGGAGGCATGTTACAGTACTGCAGCGCTTCTCTGGTAACCACCCGTGTTTCTGTGTGCTGTTCTGTGTGTGTGTGTGTGTGCACTCACGAGGCGTGCGTGTGCCCTCTTGCCTCCTCCTCAGCCTGTGGAAGCGGCGCTGCGGGAGAGTGGGTTTACTCACCCCTCATCCCCCTCCCCTCTCCTCCACCGCGTACACCCCGTGCAGGCCACATTAAACCTGCTTATATAATTAAAATTGATTACAGTAACACACAGCCAGCGCTCGTGTGTCGCCGCCCACTCGTCCATATGGTACGTACTGAAACAGGTTGCTCACCTGCTGGATTGTGGGTGATGGCGGTGACGCGTAAAGGGCCTGAATGGAGCGGATTTGTCTGCTGAGGGGCGTCAGCAGCGTTTGAGCCACTAAATTGATGTGTGGGTCAGACCGAACGCTCAACGGTAACGAGAACAAACCCACCGTGTGACCGGTTTGCAGCGCTTAACCCTCGTATTTATCGCACGTATTCACACTGGGGTATTTTTTTGTAGGTGTGCGTGTGCGTGCGTGTGTGTGGATGTTGTGTATAGCACATGCACACACTGTGAAATGCCCTGGTCATAATTATGGTAGTTTCCATAATGCTCTGGTGTACTCCCTCTGCCATGGAAGAATATCTGTTTTTCATTAGAAAGACCTTCATCCTGCTGCAGCCGTGTGGGAAGCATCCCAGTATCATTAGTTACATTCTGCATTGCCTTTGGTGTGCAGCGTCCGTCTCTTTGCATCTGTACAAGAGTGTTTCTCTGTGCTGAAAATGGTATCGCTCCTTGTCTTGCAGATAAGATCGAAGAGGCACAGAAAGAACTCAAAGACCCCAAAAGCTCCCAGAAAGGTAAGAGACGTTTTATCAAGACCTTGGCTAAGAATCACCGAGCGACATTTTTTCGAAGAGGAAATGAGAATGTGTTCACTTTCAATAGTTTGTTAGGGAGTTTCTCTCTTCCGCTTCACCTCCCTTGGTAGTTTAAAGGGAATATACCTTGCGGTGCAAGCCTCCTTTCTGTTTTAAAAGCACACAGGAAGTGTAATTCACTGCTCTGAACTAGGATTCAGACAGAAATCGGTTTGTGTTTTGTGTTAGTGGTCCAAATATATGTACTATATGGTTTATCCTTGCACTAGGATGTGAGAATAGTTCATATTGTTGTTTATTTGTTTTTATTTAGCCATGATTTGTTCAGCATGCATTATTGGTTTGTTTATATTTACCTCTGTATGTACAGTATGTATTTATGTTTAGATTTGTGTATATATATATATGTGTGTGTGTGTGTGTGTGTGTGTATAGCCCTTACAGTAAAATGTTTCTGCAGTGCTTTCTGTTTCAAACACGACCACAACTATTTGTAACATAATAGTTTCTCTATGCTTTCTGAATTCCTCCGTCAATGTTTGACAATAACAAGGTTTCAGATCAGGAGGGCTGAATGTGGCCCGGTGATCTCCGTATTGATCGTTTTATATTCACATGTTGTGATACATTGAAATCAATTGCACGATTACATGTGGTAGTATGCCAGTTGAATATTTTAGAGTTAGTGTGGCCTTTATTATAAGTGCAATAAAGAAAGTTTTGTATCCATTTTAGCTCAACAAAATATAAGATAATTATAAAGATTTTCCAGAAAATTATATATCGCTCACTTTGAATTAGATTAATATACTCATATAGTGAATACTGTACATTGCATTAACAATATAGTAATGTCATTGGTATTATGTAACTACATTCAAATAGAATTGCATGTTAGGTTAACCCAAGGCAGGTTTATGGTGCCTGTCTAAATTTACCTCAACTTACCAGCTTACCTCATCGTTACATCTGTCCTTAAAAAAACCCACCCAGTTTATTTGCAGGACATGCAAGCTTTCACTGAGTCAGCCACAGGATTCAAACCTATTAAGAATATCTCAATCCCCTTCTTAAAATACAGCAGTTACTGATGTCCCTGGCTGTAATCCCTTTGACAAGCCACTGTTAAAAGGAGTTCATTCTATCAATAGCTCTTCCACAGTGGACTACCATGACATGACCCTTTTCTCTTACAAATTATATGGTTCCTACAGTCACAGAGAAATGGAATTTGAAAAGTATGTTTTCCAGGACCAGAAAAGTTAAGGAAAATGACCCACCGTGTTATTTCCATGGAACAACATGTGGGAAAAAAAGTGAATGTCAAGTTTAGCTGCTGAATGATATGGGTTTATTTTGAAAGAATAATAATCCAAACAGCAAATTTCCTGAGTGGATGGATCTCAATCAATAGTTGTATCTAGACAAAGCAATTTTTTTAACAATACAATTTACATTTACAAATACTTTTTGTTTAGATTGTACTTAGTATGATGAAAAGTCATGGAGAAGACGTGGAAGAAACCCTCAAACTGACTCCTTTTTCATGCCTTTCAGTGATTGAGTTTCTTCTGCATTGATACACTGATACTGATACTTTCTTTGTAATGCATTGTTTAAAATTGTTTATTTACAACAAATAACATAGGGTTTGCCTAGAGAACATGCTGGTTGCATGCTGTTTTAAAAGCTCTTTGGTTGCATGTGTGTGTGGAGAATTGCTTAACTTATGTAAAGGCTAGGCGTTCCTCAATCTAATTATGCCCGAGACTCGAAGGAATCCTGACCTCATCTTGGGAAATACCTACACAAGCCAGGAAACTGTGACAGGGCAGTGCCAAACTTATGCAACATGTCCTTAAAACCACATGCCTAAATCAACATTGTTGGGCCATTATGACAAATGATGGGACACTCTGGTTTGGGTGCGCCTATTTAAAAACAGTACTGCTTTATTATTGGAGTGCAGTGTTGATGGCATGTAGATGAAGTTTGTTTGTACCGTGTGGTACGGTAGCGGATAGCCAGTGCTATCACCTGCAGACGTTTTCTTTTTTGATTAGCCAAGCCTCCACAGGTCAATTATTATTATTAGAAAATAAAAGAAACGAGCAAAGGGCGTTTTTTGCTGTTATAAAGCATAGTGGCTCAGTGGCTTCAGACCCACAGCAGAATAGGAGAACTACCAGTGACCACAACTAGAAGCCTTGTCTGTGAGCATGCTGTCAGACTAAAGGGGGGTGTTTGAGTTTTTTCTTCAAAAATTGTCAATAATACTCCATGTAAAATAAATTCTGAATAACATAAATGTAATTCATCATGTCTTCATCCATTCAGAAACATAATGTAGAAACATTAGAAACACGGATGCATGCAACTGTTTTGATAGGAATGTCAGAAAAAAAGAGTCTGCAGTCAGGAGTGTTACATAACAAACTTCACGTGCAGTTGATAAAAAAACTGATACATAGTACAGAAGCTTGCAGCTTGATTGCTTCATCAAATGCAAACTGAATGACATGCAACATTTTATTCTGATAAATAAACAGTGACTACAGTAAAATATTTTATACGTAATGTTGTGGTAAATAAAAAGGTGGGTAAACTATTACCTCCAGTCGGTGATCATTGTACGTCATCACAACCACTGATACAAACAAAAAGTACATTTTAGATTTTCAGAAAAGCATTATTTTTAAGCTTTTCCCCTTGAAAGATCCTATCCTCATGTAACTAAAATCACTTTGATACTGATACTGAATTCATAGTATACTGATGTATACTATGAATTTACCTTATAAAACTTTATGTTAGGCTAAAAAGGTAGGTAAATGGTTCCTGCAAATTAAAAGGTGGGTAAACTGAGTTAAGGTGGGTTTACCCACATCTATATCACAGATTCTATATCTGCAACTCTTGGCGATGGAGAATGGTTGTAGGAATGAAATGTCTGGACTGCTAAAATGTTTTGAAATGTACCAATGTTTTTTCAACATATTAAAATGTGGAAACAAATACAATGCAAACACATTCTAAAATTGAAAGTGAAATCTAATCTTCAGTTTAAGTGCTTTTAGTTTCATGACCCGATACGAAAGTTCCAAGAATTCAGCGTACGAAATAGAATGTATTTTCTCAACGGGGACTTTTTTTGCTTCTATGATGGAGTGGTTGGAAAGGAGGTTTGGAAAAAGACTTATTGTGCCAACTCTGCTGTCCTTTGTTTAGATTATAATGTGTGGAATTTTGTCTCTGTTTTCATTGCATAAAACCAAAATGTGAGTTTTTGTTTGACATAGCATAACATGTTATGGACTAATATTTTTGTCTCTGCGTCCACAGGGATATCTGAGAGCAGTCAAAGAAATGCAGATAATATAAAAGGCCTGAAGAGGAAAAAGGTTGTTGCAGAGAATCAGCTAAAGAAAATTCCTAAATCTCCAGTGAAGAAGCCCCTGCAGTCGAAAACATCAGAACCTGCTCTCCATAGAGCATCCCCCAGGAAACTACACCTTCCTGCTCCTCCTACTCCAACAGTCCTTCCCACAATCCCTCAAGGTCACCCAGTGGGAACAGAGATCCAGAATATGCCCAACCAGTTGCTGCATCCCCTGAGGAAGGGGCATCTTCCACTGATCATGAAAGGCTGAAGCAGAGGGAAACTTCCTCTTCAAGGCCACCGTCTCTTGATCCCATCTGTGGTGAAGAGGGGTCGTCAACTGCAGCTGAAGTGTCTCATCCCAAGGACAGAAAGAGCAACAACCCCAGCTTTAAGGGAGATTCCACATACCACACCAGTGCTCCCCTTGAGGTTCTACTAAAGGCCATGGAGCCTGACTTTAGTACACTGGCTGAGAGGAAAAACTCCTTGCAAGTTACAGCCATTGGAAAACCAGCTTCCTTCACTGCTCAGTCCAGTAGTGAAGTAAATGCAATGCCGGCTGTCAATTTTGGTCTCCAAACTCAACCTTCCCATATGCAGACTTATTATGTTGACAAACAAGGTAACTTCATTGGCATTGCAGCACCACTACAGGGTAATATGCAGCCGTCTGCCCAGGTTACTTCCTTGCAGCCCTCTCAGCATGCTACACCACATTTTATACCTGTTGCATCGAATCAGGAAAAGCGTAACTTGCACATGAGCTTTAGTACTGGACCGTCCACCATAACTCATGCCCCTGTTCCCTCAGGCTCCAATGCCTTGCCACAAAGCCAGCCACCAGTTGTGCACACATGCCAGTCCCTCTCAGCCAGTGTTCCCAGCACCATTCAGGTCCCAGTTACACCTGGCTGCAACCAAGTCCAGATGACGACAGTTATGAACTTTGGTACTGAGCAGGTGGCTAAGGACCAGAAGCCCAAGAAGCAGGGGAAGTACGTGTGTGAATACTGCAAACGGGCATGTGCAAAACCCAGTGTGCTGCTCAAGCATATCAGGTCTCACACAGGAGAAAGACCATACCCTTGTGTTACATGTGGCTTCTCATTCAAAACAAAGAGCAACTTATACAAGCATAAGAAATCACATGCTCATGCTATAAAACTGGGCCTCGTCTCACGCTCTGAATCCGGAGGTACATCGCTCTCTCAAGAATCTGACAAAGCCCTCGGAACACATTCAGAGGCAGAGGAGAGTGGGGACAGTGATGAGGAAGGTAGCACTGCAGATTTAGACCCTGATTCATCACAGAGCAGTGTAACAGCTTTGTCTGAAAGTAGTTTGCAGAGTGCAGGTACAGCCCAAGCAAGCCATGGGGATGCAGACTCATCAGCTGTCTTTGAGTCAATCAAACCAGCCTCTGGTCAGAGGGGTTATGAGCCCAAAGTGACAGCTGCACTTCCAAAAGTGGTTGTTTACCCAGTCAATGTCTCCCCACTGAGGGCAGATAGCCCAAGGGTTACAGATGCAGCACCCGAGCAAGCTGCTGCACAACGGCAACGAGAGTTCCAGACAGCCAATCTCAGATCCAGCATCACTGTCCTGTCATCTCTGAAAGAGGTGGACTGTACAAATCCCTCACTAGATACTGTGAGTGAAGACGAGGACCAACAGTGCAAGTCTCCACTCTTAGGTGGACATGCTCAGCTGCAGAGACAGCAAGCAACAGACTTTTCTCAGCAGCAACAGGCCAAGTGTCTACTTAGTCCCCGCAGTTTAGGAAGTACAGACTCTGGCTACTTTTCACGCTCTGAAAGTGCTGACCAGGCCATGAGCCCCCCTAGTCCATTTGTAAAGATAATTCCACCAGCAGACGTAGATGTTTCCAAGAACACTCTTCCCAATGTCCCTCCTGTGGTTGCCACAGTAATGCATGTAGCAGCTGAGGAAAAGCCACGAGCCACACAGGGGCAGATGCGTCCACCATTGGAAGCAAAAGCACTCTCTCTGGAAGAGCGAATTTCGAAGTTGATATCTGACAACGAAGCAGTGGTTGACAACAAGCAGCTGGACAGCGTTAAACCAAGAAGGACATCTCTCTCAAGGAGAGGTAGCATTGACTCCCCTAAATCATACATATTCAAAGACTCTTTTCAGTTTGACCTTAAACCAATGGGAAGAAGGTCAAGTTCCAGTTCAGACATCCCCAAGTCCCCATTCACCCCCACAGATAAATCAAAGCCAGTATTCCTTCTTTCTGTACCACCTCAATACCCGCCAATGGATTGTTTGCCAATTACAAGGAGTAACTCTATGCCTACTACACCAGGACACTCTGCTCTCCCCCTTAATGTTGCACCCCAGCCCCACCCTTTACGAATTTGTCAGTCAGTTGATGATAAAATTAGTTCTTTAAATGATGATGTATTTTCATCAGCCCCATCTACCCCGAATCCAGCAATACATTCTCGTACCTTAGTTAGGCAAGTAGCAGTGGAGGACTTTTCGACAAGTGAGGGGCATGGCCTCCCTTCTGTCCGATCCATGGATGAGGGCTATCATGGTAATTCCACAGACATGATGCAAAGAAGCAGATCTTTTGAGCACAGTCAGGACAGAAACAGAAAGCCTCAGCAGAGTAAAGGCACAATGTATGAGTGTGAGACCTGTCGTAACCGGTACAGAAAGTTAGAAAATTTTGAAAATCACAAGAAATTCTATTGCTCTGAGCTTCATGGTCCAAAAAACAAGCCAATCGCTGTTAAAGAAGCGGAGCAAGATGTTTTTCAGGTTAACATACAGCAGCCTATAGTCCCAAGATCAACAGGCATCTCAGGAATACTGGATCAACAGACATCAATTAGAAAGAGAAGGAAAATGAAAAGTGTTGGAGATGACGATGACCAATCTCCAACTGACACCATTCCCCCTTGCTCTGTCAGTTTTGATACATGTCAGCTACCAACAGCTCTGGCAGGTCGGACATTTTCTCAGCATGCTGTCATGGTAGACATACAGCCTAAAAACAACCAGACACAACTACCTCAGATCCAGCTTGTAGCAAGAGGTATAGATAGTTCAGATTCCAGACTGTCACCGATACGAGAGGCCCAGATCAGCACCTCTACTAAAGCAGACCTGCAGAGGCAAGGCAGTGGTACTTCAGTTATTAGACACACCAACTCTCTCAGCAGACCCAATTCATTTGAGACATCAGAATCGTTTGATAGAGCCTCTCCTGTTGATAATATGGAAAAGGAAGCACAAAACAAGGCCAAAACAGATGCTACAGCAAATTTTTCAATTGACAGCTGCCATGAAAAAATGTCTATACCCAAGGGTGTTGACTATGGAAAACAAGGGATGGAACATTGCACTGATGGCACAGTAGCAGCAGTTTGTGAAAGCTCTACCCCTGTCCACCAGTCTCGTCTCGTTCGTCAAAACAACATACAGGTTCCTGAAATTCTGGTCACAGAGGAGCCTGACCGAGAACATGAAACACAGAGTACTGAGCCAGCTGATAAGCCTGCCGATGCATTCAACTGGCCTCAGAGGAGTGAGAGTTTGTCCAAGTTGCCAGCAGAGAAACTTCCACCTAAAAAGAAGAGAATTCGTCTTGCTCAAATGGACCAGTCCTCAGGTGAATCCAGTTTTGAGTCCAGCCTCTCACGAAGCCTAAGCAGGGACAGTAGTCTTTCTCGGTGCTCCAGTGTTTCAGCCTCTTTTGACAGAGATGAGCCATCCAGATCAGAGAGCCCTTCTAGGGGGGAGTGTGTCAATAAAATTCCAGAGCCCCAAGGGTTGCCAACAGCCTTCAACACACTTGGTGTGCCTGGTATGATGAGGCGTGCTGCATCTGAACAGATTACTTGTACTCAACCCTCTGTAGAGATTTCATGTGACTATCGTAGCAAGTCCTTTGACTGTGGCAATGTATCTCCCAGCAGGTCCATGTCCCCAGTTGGTCAGCCAAAAACTGCACAAACCTCCCAAATTGCCCAGGTGCCACTCATTGAAAGGCGACGGGGGCCATTAGTTCGCCAGATGTCTTTAAAGATAGGTCCAGAGAGTCAGCCACCTGTCAGAAAAAATATCATACCTCTGGAGAAACTTTCCATCACAAATGCAAGCTCTTTAACTCAGAATAGATCCCATCAGATTCACATTGCCAATAAGCCCACCATGGCTCAGTCTTTTGTCCTGCATTCTGGAGAACCAGTCTTGCAGAAGAATGAGCAAATGGTGCAAAGCATTAATTTGGGTAGCCCAACTCAGCAGCCTCAAGTCCATGGCCTTCCACACCCTTGGCATCAAACATCAAGGGTTCAAATATGCCAAAAGATACACCAACCTCTGAGCCAGATCTTGGTCCGCCGTGAAAATACTCCGAAAAATAAATCAGCTGACTCTGAAGAAAAGAAAAGTTTTGTGCCCAAATACCAACTGCAGTGTCCTGCTCTGAGAGCAAGCCAAACATTTTCATTCTCTAACACACAGGGAACTCAGATAGCCTTGCCAGTTTTAACAATACCTATTGCCAATCAGATTTTGAGTGTTTCAAAGTCTTCAGACGTACTCCAAAATATCTACGTTGCTCAACAGGGTCATCAGGCTTCTGAGATTAAGACACAGACTGTTGTTTTGCCAGGCAGACAACAAAGGGACCCATTCAATCACACCCAATTAGGTGCTGCCCCATTGCCACAAATCCTGATAACCCATGAGCAGATGAACCCTGCTCCTTGTGTGCCCAATAAAAACAGACTGTCCTCCATTCACAGTGTAGATAGTGACATCCAAACTGCACCAAATGTAAATAAGGATAGAACTCAAACTCACCCAGTCAGCACTTATAATCATACTGGAGAAAGACCACTTTCTCTCGGGTCTTTACATTGCACACAAAAACTGGCCTCGGTGACCCTATGCCCACAGCATGAGCCCACTGCCTCCAGCAAACGAATGCTGTCCCCTGCCAATAGCTTGGACATCTACATGGAAAAGCACCAAAAGCGGGCTAAGGATGAGCATGGTGTTGCCTGTCTCACTGATGGCAGGTCAGTCAACTATCTTAACTCCAAGATGGCAGAGGTGACTCGACAGCGGAAGCTAACACTT
Source organism: Gephyroberyx darwinii (assembly GCA_900660455.1). Classification (NCBI taxonomy): domain Eukaryota; kingdom Metazoa; phylum Chordata; class Actinopteri; order Trachichthyiformes; family Trachichthyidae; genus Gephyroberyx; species Gephyroberyx darwinii. Next base: position 9,588 of record CABFOQ010024202.1, read on the forward strand.
GTCAGGCAGGTTTGCACCAGTGAACCAGTGGACAGTCCCATTGAAACTGAGGCCCCACCATTGCCCCAGGGTAAACTAGATAAGGAGAAGGACTCAGAGGCTACTGATGACTGCAAGCCTATGTCACCTGACAGTGCTAGGCTGGAAGAACACACAACTACTGTAGTTCCTCGGGAGCCAGGCACTGTGTTGAACACCACACCAGGTAGCCACAGCACCTCTATCCCACCTAATAACACTCTGAAGACTGAAGAAAAAGCTGAGGAACAGAAATGGATTCCTGCCAAATCTCCTATAAGGCCTTCCAGTTTCCATGGTGGTCAGGTGAAACTGACCTCGTCTGTTTCTGTGGTCAACACAAAAGACAGCCATCGCCTGTCTTTCCCCAGCCTGAAGACTGCCACCACCTTCACATGGTGTTTCCTGATGAAGAGAAAGCCTATCCATGTTCCACAGACTGACCTGAAGATTTCAGCATACGCTGCCTGGACAGTCAGCCCCAACAACCCTAACCCACTTGGGTTGCCCACCAAGGTGGTCATGTCTCTGTTTGACTCCAAGCAGAGCTCCAAGAAAATACACTACACTTCGGCAATAAGGACGAGTGGAAAATCTGACATCCTGTCTTACTCAGGCAAGCTGAAAGACATCATGCCCAGGGTAAGGACACAACTATCACTTGTAAGGTGGTATAATGTAATGCATATTTGTCTTTGTCTTGTCTTGATGTCTTGATTATTGAATCAAATATATTTATGATAGAAACGTGTGAATATATTACATATATTACAGTAGATCTCTTCTTCTCTCTGCAGGTGCTAATGACCCAGAAGTCTATAACAGTTGAAAATAAAAGCAAAGTGCAACCAGAGACTCAGCCCAGCAGTGAGTCAGACAAGGACTTGTCGTCCAAAACGGAACCAAGGCGGGTCAAAATATTTGATGGAGGGTATGCATCTAAGCAAAATAAATCTTTTTACTTACTCAATTACTTATTCATTGAAAATACAATTAGTTGCTTTTATGTGCTTGGCATCCCAATTTATGTGTCCCTAATGGTTCTATCACCAACCCTACAGATACAAATCTAATGAAGAGTACGTTTATGTGCGTGGCCGTGGCCGTGGTAAATACATCTGTGAGGAGTGTGGTATCCGCTGTAAGAAACCCAGCATGCTGCGCAAACACATCCGCACCCACTCTGATGTCCGGCCATACCACTGCGTCCACTGCAACTTCTCCTTCAAGACGAAAGGTTAGACCTCAATACAATATTGGTTTGTTTAAAAATATAAACCTAAATCTATGACTGTATTACCACTGTGCATCAAGATAGAGATTTTTTTTTGTGACTATTTTCCTACTGACCTCAGATGGGGTTTGCATATATATAAATATATTTATATATATAATATGTGTGCTTAAAATGGATGGAATTTTTCCAAACCATAAACTTTTTCAGAACAATTGCTTAAAATTTCTTCTTGAGGACATTTTTCATTTGAGGGTTTAAATTGCCTTAGTTCCGTTTTTTACTGTTAGGAGCAATGGAATTAATCAATGTTGTTTCACCATCTCTTAAACCATGACAGTATGATTCACCATTCTTTATCGAACCTGCCTACCCACGCGACACTGCAGAACAGTACTTGGTGTCAGAGCAACCCACATTCCTTTAAAAATGTCTTTATCAGTTACTCACCCTTTACATACAGCCTGCCCAAAGACAGCGTTCTCTTATATAAACTCCTTCTGTGCTGTTCGAGCTTCACCCACCCATAAGACCTTGTTGCCTCTCTTGTTACAGGAAATCTGACCAAGCACATGAAATCCAAGGCTCACAGTAAGAAATGCATGGAGATGGGGGTGCCTGAGGGTCTCATTGAGGATCAGGATGCAGAGGACTCGGGTACAGTGTTTCACTGCTCAGCCTTTACTTACACGTGAAGCCATAGCTTGCCAATATAGAGAAAACATGCTTGGGATATTAAGCATTAAACTAAGAAAGACTTTTTTTTCTATTAGTGTAAGGGTTTATTGCCAGTACATTGTTACATATGTATTATTGGGTGAATACAGCAAGGTCTTGTTTATTTCTTTTGGTTGGTTTCAAACAACAGGATTGCCCTTTAAATAGTTCTCCTGATAATGACTAGAGCTATGAAATACGGATTGTCCCTGCCTGTGCTCTGAAGCTATGCCGATCAATAGCTGTGCCATGGTCTAATTAGAAATTCTAAATGCAGCTTCTTCCCCTGTTAACTCAGAGCGCATGTGGGCGGCATGCACAGCGTTTAGAAAGAGGAAATTGCTGCGTCTAATTTTAGAAAAAAAGAGAGAAGCTGCCTGAAAGCATTCTATGGTCCCAGGCTCTAAGAGTGTATTTGTTTTTCCTCCTCTGCCTGTGATGGAGCTTAGGGGCTTATGGTGGTCCTGGGTATGAAACACCACTGCTGCAGCAGTATAACACATCATCTAATGGTGCTCTTCAGTGGTAGATTTTCTCATTGTGTGAGAGAAACATAGACAGGAATATTGGATTTTTAATGAATGAAAGCAGTTTAAAATCTGCTTAATAGCTTATCTTTTATGCATTAGCTCTTATGACTAATATGCTATGTAGAATACAGAGATGGCCTTCCGTCTTACTTTTTCTCTCAACTGCAGGAGACCGCAGTCAGGTGGGCAGTGCTGACCGTCCAGATTCAGATGGTGATGACTCCGAGGGCCCTGACGACGAGGAGAATGATGAGGAGGAGGAGGAGGACAGCCAGGCAGAGTCGGGCCTTTCCACCAACCCTTCTGTCTCTGCCAGCCCCCAGCACATCCCTTCCAACCAGGCCGAGGTCCCTCCTAGTGCCCTCCTAGCCCAGATGTGCATCAGCTCAGTTCCCCTCCCCCTGTCTCAGCCGCCAACTTCTGACTCCCACACCTCAGACTCAGAATCTGTCCCCATGATGAGCCCTGTGTCCCTGTGCAAGCAGATGTCCATCTCTGGGTCCTGCTCCAGCCCAGGCCCCCTCCCTAACTCTCCTCCGCCTGTTGCACCTACCTGTGATTCCTACACCTCAGACACAGAGTCGGTGCACATGATGAGCCCTGTGTCACCATGCAGGCAGATGTCCATCGACTACCCTGACTTTGATGTGCCCCCTAGTCCCCCAGTGCCGGGCAAGGGCACCAAGCTCGGCCAGGTGAGACCCATGTATTCCAAATGTGTCTCTCTCCACCCCATCCCTGCCTGTCTCTCTTCGCTCCCTTTCCTATCCATACCCTTACCTTGAATCCCGCATGTAAGGCACTTCCACAAAGCTCCTGTGAATGCTCTTAAAAGGTGAATAGTTTTCTGAAGGCTGATTGGCCATTTTTCTTACCGTGGCTGGTCTGGAGGCTCAGTTCAAATAGCTTTGCACCTCTCATCTCAAATCTTCTCACAAATCAAGAAATCTGATTAAAATTCCCATTTCTCTCTCGTTTTCACAGGATAGCTACTCTGCACCTCCCACTGTGCCGACAAGTGAGTCAGGCATCCCAGTGGACCGCAGCACTCAGACCTCCTTCTATGCTTCCCAAGGTTCCTTGCACTTTCCCACACAGGGCCTCTCCCAAACACCAGGAGCAGGGACCCAGACCCACCTGTTCAGCCATCTGCCCCTGCACTCCCAGCAGCCTTCTCGCTCCCCCTACAGCATGGTCCCAGTCGGGGGTATCCAGCTGGTGCCTGCTGGCCTTGCAGCTTACTCCACCTTTGTACCAATCCAAGCTGGCCCTGTCCAGCTCACCATCCCAGCTGTGAGCGTCATCCACAGGAACACCAGCCCATTGCCAGCTCCCAACACTTCACCCCAACCGGAGGGCTCTCACACCCAGCCACTTGTGGTCCAGGAACCCATCAGTAGCATCATGCCCTGCTTCCCCCTAGGGCAGGTGGCCAGCCTACAGGCCCAGACTCTACAGCCTATGGGTCTGGAGACACTCAATCTCATGGGGTTGACCAACACAGGCCTGGCCCCCACGCAGCTGCTGCCCCAGCAAGGGCTCACCCTCAATGCCACCCTGGGTCTGCAGGTTTTAGCTGCTAGCCCCACCTCCCAAAGCAGCACTGGCCCCCAAACACATATCCCTGGTCTACAGATAGTTAACATCGCCCTGCCTGCCCTCATTCCCTCCCTCAGCCCTCTCTCCACCCTCAGTCCTCTCCCTGGGCCCTCCGAGAGGCAGGGCAGCCCAGAAGCTCTGGGAGCCCAGCCATCTCAAACTGAACATGGACTTGGTCCTCCAAGGAGCTGCCTGTCTACTTCATCACCTACACCTTTGATGGCCAGTAATCCTCCAGAAGTGGCCTCAGGAAGCAGGCCTAGCCCGGGGAGTGGAAGCAGAGCAGAGCTCATACAGACTGTAGAGGAGGAGAGGGGTAAATCCCCACAGCAGCATCCATCACCAGTTCCTGAGAGTGGAGCAGACAATGCTAAGCAGTCACCAGTTGGGGGAGCCAGGGATCCTCCCCCTCCAAGGCTGCCGCCAGTGTCCTCCTGGCAGAAGGCATCTGATGACTACAATGAGGCATCCAGCGATGACGAAGACAGACTGGTCATTGCCACCTGAAAAGTCCCAATTGGGAAAGCTCTTCTTTGTTCTCTTTTTGTAATGCTTGTCACTTTGTAAGACTGAAAACACTTCTTCAGGGGTTTGTTTCTTTGCAAATCGCCTTTCAAAGCACAGATACTGACATTCATATTGTATGTGCAATCATATGATGACTCTGATTATAATGACCAATCATTTTATTTTTACTTTTTTTGTCGGCTCCAGACAATTTCTTTTTTGTACATGTTGTATAGACAATTGTGCCTTTTTGGAGTTTCTTGTTTAGGAACCTGTACATAATTCCTTATAAATTCAGTAGTTGCTTGCGTTTATTTCAAAAAATTGAAGTAGAGGAAGAAATGACAATGGAAAATATCAGTTTTATTTTGGAGAATTTGTCATTCGTAAATTTATGGAAAAATAAATGTTGTACTGGTATATGTACATTTCTATGGATTTTGGGGCAATGTTACTGTGTACAGATGTGGTGTTCAACTATTTATTATATTCCATCTAGTGCCCATTACGATTCATAAGTCCATAGGTATGTGCATTATGGTAGCTTTACATTGCGGTATCAATATTATTAACTGTATCAGTAAAAATTTGTTTACAAACATTCAAGTGGTGTCAATGTATTTTGTTTTTCAAACACCAAAAATGCATTTTCACCATATATTTTAAGGTGGACCTTGGGACACAGATCCAGACAAAAACATTATATATATATATATATATATAAATCAATTGTAACAGTAATATATCACACATTGAACTTAAATAAATCTACTGTAAGTGCAATCAGTGGCAAAAGTCAAGCAGTCATGTGAAATTGTTGTTTGTTTGTGTCCAAATTCACATTTCTGATCAACCCATTAATATAAAGCAAGAGTACAGTCTGTCAGCTATTGATGATATTTGACATTGAAGTTAACATTTGACATATTTTTCCATATCAAAACATATAAGAATTGCTGAAGTCACTCCCACCAATTCCATCTGAGTTAAAATTTAGACAAATTAAGATTTTCATTCTCAAATGAGATTTGAAATGTATGACACTTTCCCTGACAATGTGATTGATAGCAATACAATTATAACTTCTTACAGACTTTTCCCCCCCAAATTAACTTGCACCATTTTGGAATATAACTCTTCAAATGACCCTCAAGTACATCGGAGGTATTTAAAGTTAATGCTGGACCACCTATTTATATACAGTAACTGCATGAGGTCTGACCCAGCTACACCACTGGATTCTTGACACCTCTGAGATGCTCTGCCAATCCCAAAATGAAGTTTCTTGCATAACAGCGAATCTCATCGGGATTTCAGCTTTGGGATAGACTTTCTTAAAATATGTTAGCCTACTAAATGGCTGACTGTGATTGTCTCAAACACTAGAACCTGAGATGGTATGGCAGTCAAAACCAGCATCTCCCACCACCCTATTTCCTATGGACTTCAATGTGAATAATACTTAGGTTGAGCACCGATTGTAATATCACTTATCACAGTATATCAGTTTTAATAGGTAACAAATATAGTCTGAATCTGAATAGCTGATTTGTCTTTACATCAGGATGCAAATTTTGCTCAGCTTCCCACATAGACACTGACTGTACAGGAAAGACCCTTTTTATTCACACAAATCCTCAGGGGAAGGGTATGGTCCTCTCAGCACCACAATAATACACTTCATTAAAATCATAATTTGTCAGTCACACCAATAGTGGCACTTGACCAAATTTTATTTGTACATTGCTTTAGTTTACAATTAATGGAAGAGTCACGATAGAGAGCTCTTAGAGGACCAGGACCAAACATATCAATCTGCCCTCAATAAAGGAAACTTAGCTCTCATCTAAATGAGGGAACTTCGCTCTCATCTCAAGAGGCTTACAGTGAAAACCTCCTCAATCCAACCATTCAGAGGGTGACTCATCCATCTACAGTACAGTGGCATCTTCCCCCTTCAGGGCTGAAACCTGTAGAGGAGGCTATGGTGAACTAACAGAGACACCTAGAGGTCACTAACTGCCACTGCTGAGGCTCAGGGGATATTTACTGTACAGTGAGTAGACAGGCCAGGTTGATGAAGTGAAGAACCCACCAAATCAACAACACTGAGACACACGGTGAGTTCAGAGCAAAAACAGCCTTTCTACCAAATATTTTCTGGCGTGAGACCATGCTCAACACAACATCACAACAGCTGTATGGTCTCTTAATGCAGCCACCGAGAGCCCTCATCTCAGGTGTCTGAAACTTATCAAAAATCCTTCCTGAAGAAGAAACTGGTTCTAATGCTGCACTACTGGTGTGCTGATTGAAGAGAGGCAAAACAACTCCTCCTGCCAGTAGCACAAGCTGTTCCCCTGGCCAGTGGAAAGTCTTAACACCAGTCTCTGATTAGGATCTCAGAACTGTGTCAGGATGCTTTACCTTTTTCCACTTCAAACGTGCATACATATGCGTGCGCACACACAAACACGCACACACACAAGTGAATTTTCCACCATTGATTACAGCACAGCGTCTTTGAATACATGCTTTAGGGACATGATGTCCATTTAGCTTTCCACAACCTATTACAACTGGTGGTGAAGGAAGAGGCCTTTATTAAGAAAATCATTTGATTAACAGGAACCTGTTTGGACTCAAAGTCATCAGAATCACTTTATTCACCAAGTACAATACAGTACATGAATTTGTCTTGGTGACATTGGGTTCAGAGGCATATCGACAGCTACTGCAGCAACACAGTAGTACTGGCACACAAGGGGACAATGCCAGAAAATACACAGTCAAGACAATAGACAGCAGACTATACATATCACTATTGAAATATACATTCATCATTCAGGCAGAGTTGACTGATCTATAAATAAGACACTCGCTCAAATGCTCGTCAATTAACTAAAGGCATTCAAACGTTTTAAACACAGAAAGAAAGAGTGACCGTGCTCCACGACGATTAGAGATAAAGATGTTTGTACTTGTTATCTAATATTGGGTGTAGCATTCAATTTAAGTTTGAACCCTATAACCCTATAGGGTTATAGGCTAGAGGATATAGGGTTATAGGATAGAGGATATAGGGTTATAGTATAGAGGATATAGGGTTAGAGGATAGAGGATATAGGGTTATAGGCTAGAGGATATAGGGTTATAGGCTAGAGGATATAGGGTTATAGGCTAGAGGATATAGGGTTATAGGCTAGAGGATATAGGGTTATAGGATAGAGGATATAGGGTTAGAGGATGAGAATGAGCTACACTCTGAAGTTTCCTAATGAAATTTATACAATTTCATGCAAACTGCAACATCCCCACTACCAGGCAATCTGAAGTATACTGACTTGTACAGTTTTTACTGGCTCTCAAGTCTAAGCTCAAATAGGCCTATATGAGACTTTACAGCAAAATCATCAGTGTTAAAAAGTCCACACTGTGCAGATAGGTCCTGATTTTATGGGTATATACAGTATATCTGTATGTCATCTGCATAACAATAAAAATTATTATTATATTTACAGATGATGTCTCCAAGCGGAAGCATATAAATGGAGAATAACAGAGAGACTATGATGGACCCTTGTGGAACACCATATTTGTGATGAAGTATAGAAGAAGACAATTTAACCCTTTTGATGGTTTTGAACAGCCGGCCCACAGTAATATCAGCTCTGTGAGTGGACATACTATACTCCAATCAACACTCCACTCAAAATAATAGTCACGGAAGAATCAACACTTAATGAACAGTGGACAATTTGCTGTGCACTGTAAAGCATGACTTTCAGGCTGATTGCAGACACAAATTTGATTTTCAAAACCTGATTGAACCCACAGCAAATTTAATGTTAATAAGTTGTTTTTGTTTTTTATATATAAAAAAAGCTATAATAGCTATAATTAGATTATATATATATTGGAGCTGACAGTATTAATTGGAGAGTTTTTGAGAAGGGTGTTGAAAATGATCAAGTGTTAAATTAACTCTGGGGTGTGGACTTATAGTGGTATTTTTAATAGTAATGGTAATTTTACACTCTCAGAATTACATTACCACTGCCAATTTTACTGTGTTCATAACTACCTTACCATAAATGTAACTTCATCAAATGAATTCCGTCAGTTCAAAATGCCCCAGCAGTATTTTTTTATCAACTATCCACCAAGAAACTGGAGACTAAATAGGTAAAGTTGTCGCTTGACTGCCATCTGCTGTTTGACAAGTGCAACTCCTTGTCCAGAGAGTCCAATAAGAGTTTGGCACAGGTCACCGTCACCCGGCGTCTCCTCCATCCCTCACTCGGAACCAAGGAATTTCAAAGTCCTTATCTTGGCCTGCACGTTGCTTATCAGTGAGTATTAACAAACAGCATTGTCTGGGGATAAGCCAAGGGACAAAACTGTTCAACACGGGACCGCAGAGGAGGAGGGGAGGTGGGAAGCACTTGTATAAAGTCAAAGGGTTGCCCATGTGGGGCCACACTGTCAGAGAGACTCCCGAGTGATGCCTCTACGCTCCTGCTTGCACCTCTAAGGACGTTCAAGCATCGTTTCTGAGAGTTTTTCCCACTGGATTATTCATTTTTTCGCGAACAAGATTTCTTTTAGAGGAGCCAGGAAATTTTAAATCTAAAAGAGATGGATTTACGCATTTTGTTTTCCATGTTGTCAGTGATGTACTCTGGGATTTTGCACACAGGTACGTTTTCGCAAGGTGTTTCAAACAACCTGACGACTTTTCAGCTGTTTGGAGCTTTTTCTAAGCATTAACCAACTTTCGTAATAACTTAAAATATCACTCTAAGCTACGCTGCTAATTATAGGACGCACTCTTCCTCATACCTTTAGACGATCGCCACATTAATTCATACCTACTTTTATACAATATATATATATATTTAAAAAGCTATATTTTGACAATGTTTTTAAATTACAGTCCTAACAGCTCCAGCTGGCGAGACACCCACTGCCTCCACTGTCACCCCAGCGCGCCATGTGAGGACCAAGCGATGCTCCTGCGCCACTTTCCTGGACAAGGAGTGCGTCTACTTCTGTCACCTGGATATCATCTGGGTCAACACCCCGCAGTAAGTCTCCTTTACTGCTTATAACCAGTCCTGCTGCTTTACCGAGTCAGGACTAGTTACAGAAATGATGTTACTTCCCCCAGTACAGAATTACTATTTCATTTTCAGTGACAGAATTACAGTTAACAATCTTAAAGCTTTTGCTCTTACCCGCTCTAAATATCAGAAGGAAGTTGAATTGTCCAAAAACTTTATCCCCCGGTTAGTTTTCATCAGAATTACTCAACGTCTTCATAAAATAAACATGTTAAATTGCAGTAAAGTGTACTTTCTCCGGATGGAAGTATCTACTTTGTTTTTATCGAGCGAAAACATTACCAGGAAATTGGACATTAACGCTGTTTGGTTATCAGTTACCAATTTGTTATTAAAAAAACGTCACTTTTTTCATTGAAGACACTCATTGTATCAAAACGTTGTTGTGGATAGTTTCTGACTCAAACTGTAACCTTTTCCTCCAGGCGCGTGGTCTCGTACGGACTCGGGAACGCTCCGAGGACGAGGCGCGCAGTCGCGGACTCCATGGCAACCAACGCAGGACCTCGCTGCAAGTGCCTCCGTGAAAATGACAAAACATGCACAGACTTCTGCCAGCTGGAAAACCACCTCAGGTACAACTTATGTAATATTTCATTTTGTCACAGTTCCAACTCGGCCAACGAACACTTAGGTGATCTTATGTACACCCAGAGAAACGCCTATTCCATCAGGCAATAGCAACGAGCCTCGTAAAACGTTAGCCTAGCATCTATTGAATTCAAATAGACGGTGATACTAGATATCGCTGAATCCATCTCATCGTGCTTTCTTTTGACTCTGTTTCCATCACATGTGGAAACAAGTTTTGTTTCTTAAATGTCCCTAACTGTTTCGAAACCACAGGACGAAAAAAAAAATCGACATTTGACTCCGTTCTCATCGTGTCTTGTGCACTTTTGCTCGCAGATACAAGACATCGCCAGACAAGGTGATCCTCTCTGCCGAGGGCGATGGTTGTGCTGAGACGCAGTGCAAACACAAGCTGGCAGCCAAAACGGGCAGGATTAAAAGGTAAGACAACCCGCTCAGACTGACGAGGGCGAATACCGCAAGTCTGTTTGCAAAATAAATGGACACGGTAATTATAACCTCACACAACACAGAGGTCTTTTGTGGGACAAAATAACTCAGGGCGCGTAATTTCTCCGTGCGAAAAAAACAGTGAGTTTACGGGATAAATTCAGATGGCACGTGTTGTTTTGGTATCTCAGAGGCAAATAATTCGAGATTACCACCCCCCCCCAAAGCAACGAATTCCTATGTATTATGATGAAAAGGTATTATTCTTTTTCCGAGACAGGGTAAACCTGTCTTTTTATGGAATTCCCCCAAAGTTAATTGTATCACTTTACCTCACTAAACTGCCAAATTGATGTGGGTAATAGAGCCCGTCTGTGGTACAACTCCACTCATGTACCATCATGTTCCAAAATGAAATGTAGGCACAATTTGTGGCGCCATGCATCTGACCTTTTTTGACACATTCATAAATGGAAACATAAACTGCAATCTGCTGTATCCACTGAAAACTGTTGTGCATGACACTTAGCACTTAGCATGTGGTTTGAGCGGGAGTGATTGACAGCTCAAATCCACCCAGCTAAGCTTACCTTTTACATAACCTGAGAGACTGGTGATTTGGATATTTCAATGCTGACTGGTCTCACTTCTGTTTTTGTCTACAGGATGAAGAACAGCTACAAGAAAGTGGTGTCGCCTCTTGCACGCAGGGCTGCACTGAAAACACGCCTGCTGCTAGAGAAGTGGAGGGTGAGACAGCGCCACAGGGCAAGAGCCTGGGAGGGTGAGAGCACAGCCTCCTAGAGAAGACAGATAACCTCCAAGTCTTGTCAGACATAGAGGAAGGGGATTTCATAACCAGGGAATCTTCTCTCCAACCATCTGCCATTAGGGAGCCATGCGGTCCCTCAGAAAGGCATTGGATAGCCCACATAAGGCCAGCAAACTTACTCCATGTTGGCCGAGTGGCTGTGGTGTTATGAAGTGTCTGCGGTAGTGCATAGTGCATTTACGACTGGACTTGGTTGCACTTCGTCAAAGAGATGAACAAGGTCAGAGGCAAAACAGGGAGTTGAGGAGAGATGAGCTGAACAGAGGACTTGACCCTGACTTACTAAACCAAGGACATTCAGTGATCATCTCAGGTGTCAACGGCTCTCTGGTCAACCACTATACAGAGTCACTCCTTTGAACTCAGGGGCCATCAGATGGACTTTAGTGGGTGAATTGAATAATAATATGCAATCCTCTATTTCAGAACATGAATCACTGCCACACATGGATGAGGCGGTTCAAAATACCATCATTCTCTCCCGCACGGGTTACCTTAGGAGATTCGTTTGCCAATACAGTGATTGTGTGAGTCATGGTGTTGCTGTGCATGAGCTGTTTTGTCACTGACTGAAATCAGTCACTGCCTCAGGCTACTCCATGTCAGGACACAGTTCACTGTAACCATGCAGTAGGTCTTGGGAATATTTCTTGCTGATGTTGGTTACATCTGTTATGACAGATTTGTCTTCATGTTGTATCATAATTTAAGTTTTCTCTAAATATTTTATGTACATTGTAGTACAAGTATGTGCTTTGTTTTATTTATTCATGTTACACATTGTACTTTACTGGCCATATTGGTCCATCATGTCATGTCTTTGTCATTTCTATGAAATGTGTTGTCACTAAAATGCCAAATTCTGGCAAATCTTTGAGAAATAAATTGTCACATACTTATTTAAAACACTCTTAATCAACCCCTTCTTATTGTCTCATATGCAGTATGCTATACACATTCAATGGATAAGATTTGTAAAGCTGCAATAGCGCCCTGACTGCAATGATTTACCAAATTAATTATGTTGGAACAGAGAAACCACAGCAGGAATCATCAACATTAAAAAGCCCCAATCTTCACTACCACTGTCAGCACGTTGGAATACCACACACAAGTCATCTGAGAATAATGAGTTTCATAAATCACAAACGGAAAAACGCCTTTCAACTTCACAGTGATAGAGCGTTTGAAGTAGACAGAATGAGAAAGAGAAGGAAAGTAAGAGAGGGAGAGAGAGAGAGATGACTAGAAAGTGTTGATGTGGAATCCAACAAGGCAAAGAGCAATAAAAAACCCACTAACCCCATCCTTTCATCTCTGTGCCAAACCAATGTATACACTACAACCAGCAGCTGAAAGTGGATTTAAGGCTTCTCTCGGCCTCTCAGGTGTTTTAGACTTCAAAGGACCATCCCACACAGCGTCTCTTTTCTTTTTAAGAGTTTTGACATTCTGCAAGTCGGTCCCCTCCAACCTGAAACTCTCAGGCTTTTGTTGACAGGTGACATAATTCCCATGCCTGTTCGGTTCCAGTGGAGCCTGAGTCACCCTTAGACTATTGTCTGAACCGTCTGTCGTGGCTTTTAGAGACACACCTCCGCTCTACTGCGAGGATCTTTGGACATAAAGGGCATTACTTCCAGCTGGTGTGCCATAATCACCCGTTATCGTACCTCAAGGGCCTTGTGGGGCCGTGTTTTTCTTCCACAGTGCACCACAACCTCATGGCACGAATGCAAGTATCTTTCATTTGGCCACTATTACCCTCCCAACGCGTCGCCCTTCCTCCCAAGGCTTCTTTATTATTATTTATACATATATTGTTTATTAAGATGTGCCAGAGGAGCTTGATAACGCAGTTTAGACATTCATACTAAACCTTCAAACGGCACATTCCTTCAGGCATGGGGATCTTGTTTGTCCCCTGTGCATGAACCGTAAACCAGACATTAAATGTTTCATCTGAACTGCTTATCAGTTGAGTCAATTTTAAATCTGACATTGTTAATCTATCTGTGATTATCAGTACATAGCAGAAGATGGCTCCTCGTTGCATTACTGCAGAAAACACTGTTTTTGAAACCAGGAGAGAGGCAGTCAGGTTTGTCGCCGCTCTAACTTCAAAGTAGATAATCCTTAAAAGTAAATTTTACCACCTCAGGCACTTTTTGCATCTCTTGCAAAGCTTAAGATTAAGGCGCTGTGAATGCTTTGCTTCAAACTGTCAGATTTGGCCCCCTATAAATCTCAGATTTGCACATGTTGCATGTTATACAAGACGTGTTTGTTCTCAGTTAAAGCATTGGTGTGTTTCAACCTTGCTCCTGTCACTCATCAGAGTCCTGCTTGAGCTGGCAGCAGAGAACAAGCAAATCCAAATTGGTGTAAAAGTCTTATCTAACCAGCCCATTTAGCAAACAAATCCATGGCAAATTGTGTGCCTCTGGCTTATTCCAAAGAATACTCTTGTGCCCTTTTATGAATAGAGTCCAATAACAATACTGGTGTAATATTTTCCAGACAGACTAGTTTTTTTTCTTTGGGGGGGGGGGCATGTTTTAAGACTGTCTCTAGATAGCATACAGTGTCAAGAACCTGGGAGAGACAGTGGAGGTGACAAAGGCGTCACAGGTACAGTTCACACTGTGCAGCCTGTTAAGCCATCAGGCAGCCCCCTTACTGTGGCTGGAAGGAGATCCGCTGATATTTCAATCTCTTGGGACAGTGTGTTATCAAGTCGACAAGGAACTGATGTGAAGCTTGATAAAGCAAGTTCATAACATGTTACATAATGAAAGAAAGTGAGACGTGGATGGTGCAACAGATGATGTTTTATTATTTGTTATGGCTCCCTTAAAGCCTTCTTCTCCAAAGATGGTCGATATGATACGTGAGACGAGGCATTCCACAACATGTTTTACTCCACTGCTGTCCTCACAGTATAACTCTGCCACACTACTACACTGCCGTCTGTGACAGCCATCGGCATGTTAGGTGTTGAATCCTGCAGAAGCGTTGCTCAGTGAGAAATCTCCCTGTACCTGGACCCTGAAGAGGTTAACAGCACGCAGACGGGCCCGGAGCCCCAGCACAATGGCACTCACCCTCCGAGCTGTGCAGCTCTAAGCGAGGAACTCCCCTGAGACATTAGCTTTTGGCGTAACTCATTAGTCTATTGAATAGGCCCAGTGCTAACATAATAGCCCATTACACAGCAAGGAATCTCCTCGGCTCGACAGGAATTCTCGAGCTCAGGAGCCGAACAATGGGACTCTGTGCAAGGAACGTCTGGGAGGGGCGGACTGGCCTCGGCATCTGACGTCTGACCAACGCCCTGTGCTACCTCCACACACCCTGTTTTCCAACTCACAGTCCCAGTCGTGCCAACGCATCTCACGAAACGCTGCAGCAGCTCGCCGGATGGGGATTAATAACCCCCGGCTGCACTGACTCAACCTAAGGACTTGGCCGGACAGGTAACCAGGAGTCATCTGGACAACTGTGCACCGAGAGTGACGTGCGTGCAAAGGTTAGGGAGGAACTGGGGTGCGGTGATGTTGGCCATCTAATCTTGGTACAGGCCACCCCCTCCATCTCCCTCTGCTCTTCAGAATGGGAGCAACTTCAGCCTGAAGCGACTCGCCTCTCTGGGTGAATTTGATTTGTCCTCGCACCTGGGCCAGAGGGATGACACACTTCTCAGAGAGTTGATTATGGGAATCTGTGCAGGTATCTCTCAGCACTCTGTCTGCCTAATCCTGTTCACAGCACCACCCAGCACAGCTACTCTCTGCCGGCAGACATCTCAGTCAGTAACACCGCAAATACTCCAAAGCATTATGGGAATATCCCTTAAATATAAAAAAAAAAAAAAAACAACTCTCTGCTGACAGACATGAATGTGAGACTGAGTTGTGTCTGCGGTTGTGCTCATGTGTCCACATAACTTTATTTACTTTTACTGAAAAATCAAATACCGTGTCACCCATCATGTCCACATCTGGAGGGAATGTTCAGAATGCTTGGAATTGTTCGCCAACGTTTCAGGAATTTATCACAGTACAAAATGTGTTGGAACATGATAAATACATGTATATATACGTGTAATGTACACAGACAATAAATGCATCGCGCTAGCATGCATCTCTTTGACACTCAAGGTAATTATTTGGATTTTTGTCTCAGTGGTTAACATGTGTTGGACTCGGAGCCTTCCAGATGGAATAATTCACCCTCTCTCTTCGTCGGTGTCTGACAGGGAAAAGCCCAGGGGCCTTTTTTTTCTCGGTGGAAGCTCCGAACAGAGGAATTAGCTGCAGGTAGACATATTCTTGGACTTGGGAGATCGCACCGTAAACACAGCCAGCGTCAGACCCAGTTCCTTTGCCAAAACCAGGGATGAAATATGTTTCCCTGGACAGATAATTGTAGTGAAATCGGTACAGGGTTGATAAATGTTTCTCATTGCGAGAGCATTGTGCTACCGATCAACGTGCTCTCCTGACACGACTTCCCTTGCTTGAAGATCCTGACCTATATCTTCCTTATTAATATATTTGTCAATATTGAGTGTTGAGAAATTGGCGCTAGAATAAACATTTCACTATCTAAGCCATTAATACACTAAACCAACACTGCAAGCAAATAGATATCAACCTGAATTGGGTTTCCAAAAACAACTCCAAAGTTAAATAAAAAATAAGTGCGTGTCACTCATTTACCAGGCATGGCAACCCTCGGTGCTGAGAGCTTCTTGTGCTGCTGTTTGCTTTGCGCTCCTTCGTCACCGTGTTTGTTTACATTGCTAGGCAGGTGGAGATCAAACTCTTAATCTTTCAGTCTCTCTCTCTCTCTCTGTCTCTCCTTGTCTCTCTGCCTGTGTCGTTACCTGATAAGTCATTCTGATATTAACAGTTCAATTTTCAGCCTTTGTGTTTCTCAGACTCTCTCAGCGTCACAACACGTCAGTGATTTACACCACTGTGTCAAATCTGCACCTCCATCTTTAGAATACGTTGGTTTGGGTGGGATAGATGTTATATACTTTGATTTAACCAATATAATAAAAGATAATACATTTATAATTTAATATCTGGTATGAGAGAAAAGCATAGTATGGGTTTCTATCAAAGTTATGAGTCATCATAAGACCTTTGTGATTGAATCATTGTCAAATATTGACAGATGGATTTAAGGTAGTGTATACTGTACAGAAGTTTGGCCACTCTTTAAACACAGAAGCATCCTTCACCTCCACACTGATTATGGGGCCAAACGCTGACCAACAACACATCTTGGTCAGCATGACCCAATCTGTTAATAGGTCATGAATTGGGCACACAGCGCCTCCTCCATCATGTTGCCAGCGACAGCCGACCTGGGCCGGGACAGCAATACCAAGAACTCTGGGTTATTGTTTTGACAGGACGGCTGCCAAGTGATAAACTTCTGGGTTAGGCTCATTGTGTCAGGTCTTTTTATACTCCATCATCATCCTCATCAGTACAGCCTTTCATTGTCTATGCTCATGCCAAGATGATTGTTCACCGTCGGGTCTGGAATTTAACATGCCCTTCCATTGTCGGAGAAACAATTTGTTGGTTGGATCCGACATCAGTCACAAGACAAAAGATAACAAACTCCGCTGCGCACTTTGATTCCGCTGCACACCGATAGCATTTCAACCTCGTGCATTCAGATGTATTTTTACACATTTTTGTTCATCTTGCCAAAAGAAACCATTGTAGTCCAGAATATCCTTAAATCATTCACCAAGGAATATTTGACTGATAGTGTAAGACGATCTCATTTTCCGAGCCAGATGTCAGCCTCCGCCTCGGCCCCCAGATGTCCACCTCAAACTGCATTTCACACTCACAGACAGACGAATCGACACAAACAAGTAGACCGACACGTTGTTTACACGTTCACTCTATCACCACTCTATCACCACTCTATCACTCTACCACTCTATCACCATCTTGCCAAAAGAAACCAATGTAATCCAGAATATCCTTAAATCATACATCAAGGAATATTTGACTGATAGCGTAAAACAATCAGATTACACAGGATGTTGACGGTCTTATGCCTGTAACCAATGTGGTGTTGAGAGGTATTTGTCACTGATAACTTCAGGCATTTTTCCAAGTCTTTGTTGCAGCAGGGAACACAATGTCATCGTGCCAAAGCGTTATAGTCACAGGTTTGTTGTGATATTGGAGGTTTACTAGCTAGAGCAGGACTAATAGAATAAAAGAACTGGCGAGTGCAGACGTCAGCGTGGCTACAAGCTAAAAGAGCATCATTTCTCCGACACACTAACTTGGATCGACGTAGTTCAGTGGAAGGTCGAACATTTAATCCCTTCCCGAGGCTGGGAAATACGGGAGCTGCAACAATACGGGATCTACTCTAGAATGGGTTCTAAAAATACGGGATCTCGCAGGAATGAGCACACTGTTGACATGTATGCACTGGTACAACGTGGACCTTGATGTGGACAGCCTACCGCTTTGAAGTGAGGAGCTGTGCACGCCGACAGGTCTCTGCAGTGTGCGCTCACAGGAAGGAGTCGGGGCGGCGATGGGCGAACCCTTATTGACAAGGCCATGGCTCATGCACAACCCCACCAGCTCCAGGGCTGCTCACC
>CABFOQ010024203.1:0-11232 GCA_900660455.1 Gephyroberyx darwinii
ATTGGAAAAGTGCATATTTTAAGAATAGCATGATGGATAAGTGACCAGTAGAAGAGTTTAATGTGTAGTGATTAAAGGGGTATTCCAGTATTTTTAAACCTGGGCTCTATGTGTACAAATTTGTCATTTATACTGCAAAATAGGTACAAAAAGTTTTGGAATTGCTCCGGTAGATCGCCTCACCCGGCAGTCGCGAAACGGGCTGCTATGGCTGCAACGTAACCGTCAGTGGCAAAAACAAGCACTTTTAGTGGACGTACTTTGATCGACGCACTTGACCCTGCCGATTACGTCGCAGCCATAGTAGCCCGTTTCGCGACTGCCGGCTGAGGCGATCTACCGCAGCAATTCCAAAACGTTTTGTACCTATTTTGTAGTATAAATGACGAATTTGTACACATAGAGCCCAGGTTTAAAAATACCGGAATACCCCTTTAAGAATGACATCAGAACTTTAAGTATACAGATTATTTATTAGAATTTTCTCATCTACCATCTGCAGGTTGTCACATACAATCCTAGCAAAGAGAAAATGAATCACATCATATTTAATATGACATCCCAGTTTGGGATCAGCAGTAGTCTCGTTTTGGTGAAGTCTATCTTCAGGTTAAAATGTTGAATTTGTGTTGAATGGAGAAAACACATGACAGAGAGCCTTGGGGAATCGAGGCCACAAATGACGACAACCTCAACTCTCAGCCTATTCAGTATCTGCCTACAGAGCTCAGAGGCAAGATGAGCTTTCAGTGCATAGCCCTATTTTTACAAACCCATATTGGCATTGTCTTACAACAAGAGACATGGGCTAAGGAATGAATTTAATTTAAACCAAATCCAATTTAAATTGTGGCATTTTACTATTTGTCTTATGAGTCACTAAACTCGGGACGCTAGTCCATTCTCATTAGGTGAAGCAGAAAATGGGGACTGTTTGCATCTGTTACCCATTTTGCATTTTATTCCATCTTCTGCTACCACAAATATCACATCAGTCTAAGACTTCAACTTCAATCAACTGAATGTCTAATATACATAACCTGTGAAAAATCTTAAACTTATTGTGTATAACACTGCATACTGGATCAATATCAAACTAATCCTCTTTTTTAAATATGACAATCGGTATCAGTTAAAAAATATGTCTCTCAATTGAGGCATTTTTACATGGAAACAAAGCCTAGCTCACGATAATGAAGATGAAGATGACTTCAACAGAGGACTATGAGATTAGCAAATGAGTGACAAGAGAGAGAATGTGACATCCTAATGTAGAGGCATATTGTCTTTAAGTGGCATATGAAAATCGGGTGATGAACATCAATGGTGGGGAAAGCCATGTGATGTTATTAGATGTTCATTGTGTTATTTCTGCAACCCTACAAAACAGGATTTGTCTATTAGCTGTAGCATAAATGGTGAGTATGATTGGGACTTTTGTTCTTAATAACTGAGAGCCTGAACCATACACCATACACCTGAAGGGAGAAAATTATGAGAGAAAAACATCTTGTTCTATGACTAGACAATAACGTTCTGTTCCTCGTTAGGAAGAAATGAATCACATCATAGTGAAGATGGCTGTGAGACACACAAACTAGGTCATATGTTACAAGCTTCAAACTACGTACAGAAAGCTGTGACACCAATTTCCAGAGAGCATTAGGTAACTCTAATCTTATTTAGAAAGGGAAGATGTGTTGGTGATTCAGCTGCCTCTTAAAACATAAAATGCTGACAAGCATTAGTGCATGCTGACCCCCACTCAGCATGAACATCCATTTCCAGTAAACATACCTACAACTTCTCTGTGAAATGAGTGTGTGTGCCTGTTGGGGTATGCCCTTTGTGTCTGACATTTCATGTTTTTAAGATTTGAGAGGAATTCTCTGAAAAACAAAAAAAAAAGAGGGAGGGACAGTAAGAGAGGAAAACAAGGATGTGTGGGGTTCAGAGCACAGATATCCACTCTACAGCCAACTTCCTGCATACCTCTACAAAATTTGAGCAATGAACAGCAGCTGGACATGAGAAAAAATAATTCCTGTAATTTCGCTGAGCTGTGCTCACATATTGTCAAGAAGCACTACGGCAAGTGTACATTACAGTCATTTAGCAGACGCTTTTATCCAAAGTGACTTACAATAAGTGCATTCAACGTAGGTAGGCAAGAGAACTATTAGTCACCAGAATTTGTGTGCATCTGCTCCCTAAACAAGCATCTAAGAGCAGAACCAGTACTAAGGTAAAAGTGCAATAAGCTATCTAGCTAGCTATTTTTTTAAACAAATAAAACAAATAGGCAAGTGCTAAGAGGAAGGGTCAAGGTAGTATTTAAAGAAGGGGGGTTTTCAGCCTGCGGCAAAAGATGGTGTACTGTCAGTAAGAGGGAGGGACATCACATTTCTTCAGTATGTCAAGTGTAAATGACTCTCATGGAGTTTTGGCAAGAACAGTGACTGCATTGCAGACAAATAAAGGGAAAGCAGTCTCTCTCTCCTTCTCTGCATCACTCCTTAACTCACTCTTTCACATGCAGTATGCTCTTCATCTCCCCCAAAAACCTTCAACCATTTTTTCCTCACAGTCACTATCAACAGTATTGACATGACAGTTTCTCAATCTTGTTTTTTTTACTCCCTTACCAACAGGGATCTGAGCCCGTTCCTGACAGGAAGCTGGGGCAGTAACCAAATGTCTTTCCTGCTGAGATCAGCAGGGACAGGAAGAAAGAGATTCAAAAGTCTCTTATAATCGTCCAACCCCCATGACTGAGAGCAGGGCTTTAACTGAGAATCAAAAACATTCACCAAGGTTCTGACACATTTCTGTAAATCAAATTGTATGACTTGTATTTCCAAGATGAGTAGTGACACTTCCGCCCCCAGTGTTGGCTGAACTGATGTAAATGTCCCGGGTATTAATTTGCAAGCTAAACCAAAAAATAACACCAAAACACAGCTAGAGTGGGAAATTAGGTCGATACCACTTCAAAGATACTGAGAGCTGGATATTGACGTTGAACGCCAAAGCGATGTAAAAGGAGGTTATGAACAAATTGCCAGGAATTTCCAAAACTTTTATAGACGTTTTCCAATACTTGACCAGTGTTTTCGTATTAGACAACATCGTCGTCTGTTTTTGACTGTAGGAAGCCTGATTCACACACGGAGAGTCCCCAAGACAAGCAGAGCTAAAATGTTACCTTAGGCTGTGTAGCCAAGAATGTGTACACTGCTGGTTAGCTCAAAGGTAACGGTTAACAAGCTAGAAGCAAATCATGATGAATGCCACTCTAACATGTCCAACAGTTACATTACGTTAATGTTGCTTAGTTTAACTAACTAACACTAACATTCCGGAGATAAACAAGACTTATTTTAATAACTTTAGCAGCTGGAAAAGAACATATTGAGATTGTTATACCAACGTTAGTTAACTGAAAATAAGGTCAATTTTTCTAGCGGCTAACGTTAGCTAATATGATTAGAAACAGACACAGTGGGTTAGCTAGCCTGCTAACGTTACCTATGCATCTGAAACTACACGTAGTCACATTTTCAGCAAGGTAGTAACGTTGGCTAGCTACCTAACGTTAGCTAATGTTGCTAAGTGAGGTTAGCTGGCTAACGATAGCTGAGAGTTGATAGAAGAAAAGTTTTTGCAAACCTGGCTGGCTTTATAAAACTGTTTCTTCAAGCCCGCTACAGACATCTTGGAGCCGGACTGTCTTAGACTTCCAACGAAGGCGTAAATGAATGACAATATAATTATAGTTAGCTTGCTAGCGATATTGTTTGTTAGAAAAGGGGGCAGTAACGTTACAGATATTGTTGAAAAGGAATCATAGGACTGCACGGCCGTCGCTCCAGGTCGGGACACGCCAAGTGACTCTCAACTGACCACGTCTACGTCGAGGAGGGTTCCCACTGTGACAAAGTAATGTTTGCAAATCCAAGCGAATCTATAACGTTGCCTCATTCAACAACAACTAATAACTAAAGCATTAACAATGGCGCAAATCCGTACGCCATACAAAGCAATAAAGCTGCACAAGCCACTTTGAAGAAATCACATTCCCGAGTTTACACTGGGATTCATAAGTTAGTGCACACTGCCTCCAGGCGGATATAACAGGCACACACCCATATGTCCACTGCATGTCTCCAAGGCCTGGCCTTCCCAAGGTTTTTCATGTCAAGGACCCCCAGGTATATATTCTTATGCCACGGACAATCATTTGATAAAAGTTTGTTTGATTTTAGTTGTCTATCTATACTGTAGGACGTTGCCTGTCTATACCGTGGGGAGACTGAAACCTCTGATCAGAGTAGTCCTATCACATTCTCTCACTGTGCTAAATTAAAGTGACTAAAATAAGAATGATGAATCATCATCTGTATGGGCATTAACCCATTCAAGGATCCCTAGGGGTCCTGGACCCCAGTTTTGGAATCATGACCCTAGGCCTAATAGTTACCATAGGGTGGCAATAACGTACTGCATGTTCCCAATACAGGGTAGTGTCATCCTTTTATGGGGGCTAGAATGACAAACACACAGGCCCTAAGGTGGGCAAGGTGACCAAGTTGTAAATACGAAGATATTAGACAGGCTTTAGTGCTTGTTTTGATGTTTGTAACAGCACAACATGTTTTGCAATGTGAGATGGGTGGCTTGAGTCTAATCAAAATAAAGTCAAAAGACACACCGAATAGTAATCTCACTACATGATATATAGGTCAGTGATATCACTGACAGTATGCTATTGTGCAAAAACAACCATTTATGAATAGCCTCTGTAAGAAAGCATACAGTATAGCTGCCTTCATCGTGACCCGTCTAGATCCTGACACCGACTCATAAATAACATTTCAAATCAAATTTATTTAAAAACAACAGTTAATGTAGAGGAGCACACTTAAATAAATGGGGGGTGAGGATGTAGTAGGAGGGTGCTGAATATAGTCCATCTGTGAATTATGTATCATTGACCTAGGTCCACATCATGTACTGGGTTATTTGTGTAGTAGACATTGCAGGGAGAAATTGGGGTATGCAAATAATAAGGGTGATTCTTGTTCAGAAAAAACAAGTCCAGTGTTTACTGAGCAGTATAGAAGAAATGTCACTTAACAATCCTAGAACAAATGAGTGAATTGAATTTTAGAACTAATTCAGCTGGACTCACAACCATAGTTTGAATAAAGGTTATGACACAGAAAAAAGCGATTTATATGCACAAGAGCCCTGATTAAAGTTATATTATAAATGTTATTTTTTGGTTGTTATTTTTTTCACAGAACTTTTGCTTCATCTACAATTAAACAATTTTGAGGGCATGGTGTTTCAATAGAGCAGTAAGTAAATAATACAACAGAGCAACATGTTTTTTTTTTATTGTAAAAAGATCTTTATTACATTCTTAAATCCACATATTGTATCCCCATTGTACAACAATAACACTTTACTGTGTTAATAACCTCTTAGGCTTTATATCCATAACATATCATAAATTATTTATTAAAATCTATATTGATTCAATAATAATCTTAAAATAGAGTGAAAATATCATAAACAGAAGGATCATGACAAAAGAGAAACTTTTAGGGAGACATCTTTAAAAATGCTCTTTAAAAAAAAAAAATAGAATTACATCTCTCCAAGACAAAAAGGACATTAAACCGATGAGAAAAACAGTACAGATGAGGATAAAAATGAAGAAACAAAAGATCACAACAAAACCAACACAAGATTCAGAGATTAAAATCCATCTTTTATATTCATTTTACTTTTTTTTTTTTAGATCCTATTTCTTCTATGACTCAAACTTGCGATAATGATATTAGACAGGGGTAAAATCTTTGATACTTCTGTGATCAAACATTCACAAGAACATGTACTGTACACAGTGATCAAGGTTTTAAGGTCTTCTATCTTGGTGCAAGGTGTCTAACTGAACACCGGAGGACCGAGAGCCCAGCTATCTCCCTGAGTAACTAAGCGGAAATGTAACTGCAACTGCTCCTAAAACATTAGTAGGGACACTTTGTGGGCAAAATTGGATATTTCTTTTAACATTTCAGACACAAAGCATTACACTTTGTTACAATCTCCTGCCTTAGAAACTGTCACCCGCTCATGTCAGCTAATACATGATCTGTGCAGAAGTTGGCTGTATATTTGTTATGCAGAGAGTAGTGCTGCACTGTTAACCGTCCATCTGTGCTGGAGTGCTTATGAAATGTAATAAATTCCCATACAGGGCAACAAGGGCCCACTAAACTGAGAATAATGGGAAAGACATTATTGCACAATCCCAACATGCCACTGTCTTAAGCACCCGATGTACGTTTATCCCTCTTCAACACTAGTTATTTAAGATCAGAGTATGGAGGACAGCACTGTTCCCGCAGTGCAAAGTGAAACCTGGTTATGATATATAGTAAGTAGAACTAGACATCCAAAGTCTGTAATGTGTCTCTTTATGCTTAAGATAGCAATAATACGATTTTCTCTGATCAAACTATTCATTTCCGCAAGCTTTGTGAAATAATTACATTGTTATCTTTTAGAAATCTAATATGTCCCCCTGCTTTCAGGAATTGATGAAAAAGTTTCATCCTGACACACCCTTGCCCGACTCTCCAAAGACCGGGCTTGTGATAGATCTCTATCTATGTAGGGCTTCCTGCATCTAAAGGAATGAACTAACTGGAAGCAGTTCTCTCCATCGGCAGCAAAGAAACCATGTAGGGCTCTCGCTATAAGTCGGTCAACGGAAAGAGGAGCCTGTGATCTTGTGAGTCTGATCTCGTGTTCTGCCCAGGCTTAACAAGACGGGAATAATACATTTAAGTTGTTTCTCGCTATCCTTCAAATTTCACCGCTTCTAAAGAAGTACTCTAATATGGTATAGAACGTAGAAATACTAACTCAGGGGGGTAGCTGATGGCTCTGTCAACCCTTTGCTGTGTCATGTAGTGTTTAAAGAGGGTGAGGTAGTAAGGGAGTGGGGTTAGGAATAGAGGGTCTAATTCACTCATCAGAACACCTTCATGACTGGGGGAGTGCAGGCTGCCTGAGCCCAAAGCAGTGAGTGTGGTATGGTGAAGTGTTTTTCTGTGTATTTGCTCTCGCATTTTATCATCAACACTCAGTTCCTCCCAGCATCGCTTTTCAGTCCTCCCCAAATCTCTTGGACCCGCTGGTTCTCACAGTGCCAGAGGTTTGGATGGTGGCACAGGAGGAGGAGGTTGAGGTGAGAAAGTTCCAGAAGCTCCTCCAAGTGAACACGTAACCCCACAGTGGTCAGCTTCCCTGGACCTTGTTCATACAGCGTGTCCCAAGTTGGAGGGTGTATCTCCCATTTCTGACCGTTCAAAGAGAACTTTCACAGACGGCAGTCTTTGAGTGCAAACCCGTAAAGTCTTGTGCCAAGAGAGTTCATTTTGGATTCTGACAAGGACTCAGAGTAAGTGCTAATCATCCACTGGATTTTCTTTTAAGCGAGATCAATCATTTCATCCCAGAACCCCAAGGTGTGGTCAGGCAGTATCTGTTTGAGAGACCTGAGAACAATTTCTACATTACCATTCTTCTCTCTCCCCCTCACTCTCTACATGAATTCATGACTACTCTTACCTTACATGATTATATAGGTGTATGTATATAAAAAAGGAACATCTGAAAATACTTTCACAATACTTCACAATACTGTGATTCTTCACTCTCTCATTCTCTCTTTCTAAGTGGCATTTGCAAAGGGAAAGGGTATTAGGATTGAGGTCGTTGATTGCATTAAAAAAATAAAGAGCTCACAAATATCAGTGTCTGAGGGTGTGCTGGTAAAAATACCTATAAAGAACTGCATAAGTGCTATGCTTTGTGCTGTGTGTGCAAGAGTTGGTAGGTGCATGGTGGCAGACAGTCTGTTTGCCCATGATTTGTACAGTTTAAAAACCCTGCTTGTTTGTAAGTTTGATCATGGTCCCTTTAAACAGTTTGTTCATAAGATACAAAACTGCAAAGTATGGGCGCTACCAAAATATGAAATGAAAAAAATGCACCGTTACTACAATGAGAGTTGAAACAGGCATGATTACAGCACATCTCCACAAAAATGGGTTAGGATTGTAAGTATGTACATTCGATATCAAGCCAAGGGCTGTGCTGAACGGTTAAGGAAAAAGGGGTACATTCAACAATAGCTTACAGGAACTGTGAGAACTGGGAAAGAACTTATTCTAGAGAGGAATTCAACTCGATGGGAGGTTTAAGGTCGCCTCATAGAAAAATATTTTTGAGAATACAAATTATGTAAGCTACTATATGATCATTTCTTCTAACTCCCTATGAAAATAATTAGGTAGCATGCACTGAGTACCCAGCCGCACCTAGTGTTAAGGTGAAGTAAAATGGACTGGCTTGTAAGGTAGTGTACGCTACTCCATAAGGGTGGGAGTTCAGAGGTGAGAGGAGTGTGTCCTAAAGTGTACCGTGCAGGATTGTCACTGAGCTGCTGGTTGGTTTGCCTCTGCTGGTTTGCCACATTTCTCTCTCCCTCCCTAAACCTCAGTGTCTCTATTTGAATCGCTCTCTTTTGGCGCTAACAGCGTTAGCGCTCGGTGGAGTCTGGGAAGGTGATTTCACTGCCGAAAACTTCCCTGTACAGAGGGGGGAAGGTATATGCCGTCTCAGGGTGAACCAGACAGAAAAACTCCAGTTTGTCAATGTGGAGGTTGCAAATGGACTTCATTATGGGAAGCTTAGACACCATCTGAGAAGGAAAGACAGAGAAGGAGAAAAAGAATGAAAAGGAGAATAAGAGTCTTTGTTAATAGAAATTATGTGTTTTTTAAAAGAAATACTTTTCTCTATATTTCTATGTTTTCATTTGCAGGATGAAGAAAAAAACCCTCAGTGGCTATAATCTATTAGGAAAAAAATGATAACGCTAATATGGTGATGGTCATGGAGTGGCCTCAGTATTGTAATGTTCATGGTCAAAGTATATTACAAAGCATTATGGCATAAAAAGAAGAAATATTATACTTTTATAGACTTTTATAAGACTAAGACCCACTGAACAATCTGACTGAAGCACAGTGGCACAGTGGTGCTACAGGCTCTGTACCTTAGCCAGTTTCTCCTCTGATGAGCCGTCTCTTTGTAGGCAGCGCTGCAGAGCCACGTAGACCTTCTCCTGCAGCTTCTGTGTCTTCTGGATGTCTGTCAGCCAGGGGCGGTCTGCAGGGAGGGGGGGGGCGACATGATTGTATGATTAACTTAATACACATAAACAAGTGTATCTAATCTGGTGGCCAGCAGAGGTGTAGCGTAGGAAGAGTGAGGCCTGTTGTAAGTTTGATGGAGAATTGCAGATATACACTTCCTGGTAATGGATATACCATTCAGTCACAAAAACGTTATTTCCAATTTTTTCAGTTTTGGGATTCATCTGGAACAGCAACTCACCTGGTGAGAGCAGCACAGCAGCGCTGAAGAGAGCCATCTCTTCTTCAGAGAGCTGTAAGCGGCTCAGGCTTTTAGCCAAGTCAAACACGGCGTTCACAAGGTCATCACAGCCTAAGGGGATGGAGGAGAAGACATAAAGCCGTCATCAAAACATCACCTGTGTTGATTTTAACACTACATAGTGTTGTGATCACATCGTTAAATAATCACCTCGTGAGGTTAGTGTGTGTTTGTGTTAGTGTGTCTAGGGGAGGGAGGGAGAGAGCGTGATGGAGGGAGTGGACTCACCAAGAGCTTTGAAGAGCTGAGCACCGGCGAACTTTCCATCGAAGAGCAATGTGTTATTGATGGGGTTGTAGGCCCGACACAGACGGATCAGGAGAACATCCATACAGCCTGCAGACAAGACCATAAAGACCATAAATTTGGAGAGGCGGACAGAAGAAATCTAGAAATCTATTTTGTCTAATCATGATGATGGAAGCTGAACGAGTAAAAACAGGATGAGCTGTTGTTAAAAAGCAGAACAACCTAGTGCCTTTTCAAGTCATCCTGTATGCGTGTGATATGTGACCTCAACAACCTCAACTGCAACCTGAGGGCACAATGTTTTATATGACGAGCTATTATTGTCACCAGATGAAACTGTTTGCCAATCGTAAAACATACAAAGCTGGAAGCATGTGACTTGTAAAAAGAGCTGAGCTGACTCAACACAATGTGTATAATTCATCTTAAAGCTAAATGTGTCTGCATACAGGAGCCACGCAGTAAAATACAGTAAAATACATCATCATTGTTTGGTAGAAAGAAAGAAAGAAAGCAAAGTGAGTGTAGTGTAACATAAATGTAGTGTAATCTGTTGCCATAGTGGACCACTGACCTGCTTTGAGGAGGATAATCTGATCATTCTGACAGAGGTCCATGAAGCCAGTGATGCGCTTGGCAAACTCTACCACATACTGGATTGCATTGGTGATGTGAATAGCACACTGTTGCCACATCACCTCAGCAGACTGAGAGAGAAAGGAGACAGAGAGGCATCGTATATAAAGTTATTAGAATTATAAGAATATTGCATCAGCTCAACTGTATATTATACGCGTTTGGATGTTTCATATTTTCAATTAGGGTGTACTGTACCTTGGTCTGGTATGAGCGTGTCTCCTCGGGGCTGTACAGGGTCCATGCCAATCTCTTCAGCTCCTCTGTGCTGTACTGGCTAGTTTCAATGTGGGACTTCACCACACTCTGGGTTATACGCTCTGAACAGTGGGAAACATTTGTTAGTTTTCTATAAAGACACCAAATGGCAGGTATGTGCCATGTAATGGTATGTTATGTGAGATCTGTGTTATATTTGAGATCAATTAGAGGTTCAAAAAAGAAAACCGTAATTATAATAGTATGACTTTCCACTAGCAATCATAGCAAGGCTATAATCTCTACTGACCTATCTCAAGAAGGGAGCAGCCTTCTGGCAAGGGGTTGATAATGGCATGTGAGAAGAGCCCAGAGTCGTGCAGCAGCTGGTACTCATGCTTGATGGTGTGGTTGCCATCTACGAAGTCCAAGTTGGTCTGCTCTGGCGAACTCTGAGAGGACGAGCTGCTGCCCGCACTGCCGCCCAGCATCTCCAGGTTACAGTACTCTCCACCTGCACCCTCTGGGGTCAGGGGCAGGTCGAAAAGCAGGCCTTCTGGCAACGTGGTGATGTCGTCCAGATCACTGAGTGCGGCGCTGGAGCCTCGGCTG
>CABFOQ010024204.1:0-11810 GCA_900660455.1 Gephyroberyx darwinii
GTGGAACGCCGTCAGTTATGGATGCTCACTGTTTGATGTCTCCTGAATCACAATTTACACACACACACACACACACACACACACACACACTTCAAATTCATTGAAATGCATTTGATTGTTTCTTTGTTTTTTAATGATTTGTTTAATAAAGGTTTATGAGTTGACAAAAGTACACAGGACATATTGAACATGACATAACAGGATATACAGAGGACAAAACCAAGAAAGGCAAAAAGGAGATTAAAGTAGCATACAATAAGACAAATTAAAATGAATAGTGAACTGGGTGGGTGGTGTAGAGATGGGAAGCCAATGAATTTCTCTCTCCCTCTGTTGCTGTTTCTCTCTCTTTTCTTTGTCGCTCTCTTTCTACTCATTTCATTTTACGTTCACATTTTAGCCATTTGGCTGAGACTCTTGTCCTGAGAGACTTTTATACTGAGTCAGCATTGATGTTGTGTCTTGCTCAAGGACAATTCAACAGGACAGTTTCTGTTTCAGGGATCGAACCTGTGACCACCCTGCCATCCATCTAGGTCCCTCCCTATCTCTTCCTCTACTCTCTACTCACCTCGCCAC
Organism: Gephyroberyx darwinii; assembly: GCA_900660455.1. NCBI lineage: Eukaryota > Metazoa > Chordata > Actinopteri > Trachichthyiformes > Trachichthyidae > Gephyroberyx > Gephyroberyx darwinii. The sequence goes on from CABFOQ010024204.1 coordinate 580, forward strand.
TCTATCTCTCTCTCCCTTTCCTTGTAGGTAGGAGAGATCCGTGCCCATGCTGCAGAGTGGACGGCTAACGTCTCTGCGGAGTTCAAAGAGACACGCCGCCGTGTTAGCGTTGAGATCTACGACAAGTTCCAGCGCGCCACGTCAATCAAACGCAAATTGTCCTCCGAGCTGGGATTAAGCCCCGCCCCTGAGCTCACCTTGCCCAAGAGGTCCGTATCCGTCAACATCAACGACGAACGGGAGAGGGAGAGGGAGAAGAATGAAAAGGAGCTGGGGCTGCTGGGGTTGACGACGCCCCTGGTCAAAAATGGCGGATTGTTTGTGAATGGTTTGGACCCAGAGAGAGGCGACATCTCCATCATAGAGCACCTCAAGTAGAAGGAGAAGGGCCAAGGTCTTTCAAGTTCTTCCCAAGGTCTTTCCATTTGCCAAGGGAAAGGTGACAACATCGCAATGCTGAAATTCATCATTTGTGTCATCAGTACTGAGACCAGTTCTTTTTTGCTTGACCATCTGAACTGTTTTTATTCACATATCAAGTAATAATGATAATGTGATATTTTGTGATCCCAGTAGGGAAGTTGTCTTTTGGCTTCGCTCCCATCCACAGGGAGGTCAGAGTGAAAGGTCAGCTACAGAACAGCAACCTGGAGCCGGTAGGAGTCAGCCTCTTGCTCAAGCACACTCTCCCTACTGACTATGCCACCCTGCTGCCAAAAGTAAATGGAAGGACAATATACATGTCTCTACTTGAACTTGTTGCCTGGATGTGTACTATCCAGAGTACTGGTCCTCTGTCCGCTCAATGAGTTGTTGACTCGGCCAAACCTCAGTCAACCTTCTGGAATGGGAAGATCTTGGAATAAGGTGAAGTTGCCCATAGATGCTGATTCAGCATCAGCAGTTATCCAACAATTCAGAGACCCAACATCTACTTGCAGGTATTTGGAGTCCCAATATATCCATGCTCATCTAGAGATCTCGCATTTACTTTCGCATTTATCTTACTTTCAAATTCTACAAATTCTGAATACAAACACGTTATTCCATACAACCAGACCACAACACATATAGTCACACATTTTCTGAGAGGATTGATGCTGTTGCTTTGTTGAGGTGGAAGGTCTCAATTGCAGTTCACAGTGGGAAAGCCTATAATTCTATTCAATTCGGTGAATAAGAGAACCAACCAATCAGCTGTGGCTATTTGACCATTTTATTCTAAAACTGCAACCCGATGATGTTCAAGCACCTTGGTAGAACTGTGAAGTTGCAATAGATTTGGTTTCAAGCTGCATTCATGTTATATTGGAATAACCATCAGAATGACTTGACGGATAGAAGCAACGACATGTTCAAGCGTTCAAATTAGCTTGAAGCCATCAAAGGCCAGGATCGAACTTTTCTGTTTTCACACACAATAAACATGCACTGAGTGAGTGATACATTTGATTTCATCATTTACAGCAATCCAAACATTGCAACATCAACCACAAATTAAAAATCCAGCAAGCAGTTGTGTCCTGCCATAGTATTTTAAGTTGTGATCACAAAATGACTTATGTTATGAAAATGGTTCATTTTGTTGAATATAATCACACTTGACTTCAGATATTTCCTTGTTTGTGATGTCAGACTTCAGAAAGCCAGAAAAATTGGGGTCTAAACCCTTAGTTCCCATATGACATGAATGCAGCGTGTCATTGACAGCTATGGCAGCTTGTGAAACAGCAGAAACAGAAAAGCAAATACTGTGGAACGGGATGGTGTCTCAATTCCATGTATGGTGGAATGTGATGATATTTGACCTGTAAATATGAGGAGAAAGTGGTGGATCAAACTTGATGGAAGGTTGTGCTGACTGAGCCAAAATTGTGGTTGAATGTAATGATGGTGGAATGTGATATGGTTCGAACCACAGCGATAGTGGAGTGTTACGCTGGATCAAACTACAAAGATGAAGGACTGTGATGCTGACCAAGCTACAATGAGACCTTTGAATTATGAGTATAGAGAATCTCCTGACTGACACTGTGTCTTTTGGACCTTGTTTATCTGTCATTGTTCTGGAGAACTAAATATTTGCAGTTCTGAAAATGTAGTGAAATCCTGAACAAAGCTTGTTCAAAATACAAAACATGCCTTAATTTGCACGTGTTTATAATTCCAACAGTTGTGTGCAGTCAATTGAGTCAATTGAGTCAATATATTTTTGAATCAGAAGCTTTTTTGATTGTTACCATTTTGCCTTTTTGGTAGACTAGTTCAGATAAATGAGGTTCTACTGCATCTGTTTGGTTACCAGGCAGGTTAGGTAATTGTAATCCATTGCATATTACTGATTGGTTGCTAAAAATTATAATCAGTAATCCAAACCACTGGGATATTCAAGGTCAGTAACCTTATCTGATTCTTTGATTTACTTTTGAATTACTTCCAAACTTGCTTCCAAAATCTATCGAATATGCAGGTACATTTTCTCATTTGTACCACTAGTGTTATTATTGTCACCCACAACAAGTATCAACCATTATTATTACAGTATATAAGCTACGTAAAATAATAGTTTTGGACACAATTTCAAAGTCAAAGTTCATTATTATCGTTCAAACATGTTTTTAAGTAACCACTTATTTTTTCAAAAGTACCTGCAATCTGACATCTGTTTTAATTAGTAACAAATTGCTGTTACCAAATACTTGGAATTAGATTACTGAAATCCAATTATGTGTAATTTGTTTATGCCCAGCCCTGTTGTTTACTGATATAGTGTCTCTCTATGCCTTTTAACCAGAGAGGGTGTAGAGACTCTAGGTGGTTCTGATCAGAGACATTAATTTAAAAAGTTTGACCATTGTGGTTTCCAGTGGCAGCCATGTTAGTTCCATAGTCCTGCTGTATGGAGCTTAGTAAGAGGTTACTCTCAGAATCAGATCTTTATTATATCAGGCATCTCACCATTGCAATTTTATGGACAGATTTGTTACGTATTTGCAACCAACACATCTTAGTTTTAGAGAAGGAACAGCAAAGTGTCTCTAGCCGTCTATGGTTCTGGTTCTATAAGAGATTAGTTATTATTGATTGTCTCCAGTAGGAGAGTGATCAGACCGTTGCTGTGCCTTAAGCTTCTTTCTTTGTCAAACTAAGGCCTAGCAAACATACTGTGGGATAGACAGCTGATTTGATTGGAAACTGATATTTATATACATCAAAATCATTTATCAGCAAGCCATACTAAGAAATCCACTTAAAGCGTCATGTGATGTCAGTTACATTTAGGAGTTTACTTCAAATTAGGTCTTAGGTAGCTTAAAAGTCCACCGCTGGTAAATCCAATCCAATTTCTGAAAAAAATCAATTGTTCAGCCCCATAGTATGCTACAGGCCTAAATGCATGTATAGCCATATTCAGCCAATGTTTTGTCTTTTCTATAATACATTTTGTATGGCTTATTATCACTGAAGACTGTTGCATTGTCAGAAACTGGCTTGACTATTAGCCCTTTTAGCTACTGGAAGCAGAAAATATATACATGGTCCTGGGAAACCATAACCATGATGCAGTAACCCTTTGAGCCCATCATTCACAACAGCTACATTTTCATTTGATTTCAGACAAAAGTCTTGTGCATCTCATGGTGTATTGCATGTACAAAATTTCACAAGCACATTCTTTTTTTTTTTACACACCCATTCATTTTGCAAATGTCTGATCTCAATGGTGAAACACATCATTCAACCAAGTTTTGTCAAAATTGGGCCCATGGTTTCAGAGATGTTATGTGTGACTAACGAACATACTTCATTGGCCTGGGGGACAACCAGAACCAAGGAGTTATGGGTTTATGTTTTAGTTGCCAAAATGCATCCTATCATACAGGCCTATTCTCTCCAAAAAGATATGAAATTATGAAACGTTTTTACTGCAATTGAAGTAAAGTTTGAGTTTACTTGCTGCAAACCTAACTTTAACCAGCTTTATTTTACAGTGAATGCCATTTCTTAGTTGTACCAAATGTGTACAAAAAGATTGTTAGTTAATTAATTAATAACAATTCCCATAGCTAGGAATCTTATGTGAATTATATTTTTATTTATCATATCTCCTGTCCTGGAGAAACATTGTGTCTCCATTTTCAACTTTTTAAATGTAATTTTCAGTTGACACTGTCTCCAAGAAAATGCAAAAAATGTTTTATGACCTGAAGACCAAGCTAAACCATTGAGAACGCATTGTAGAATGTCAAAAAAAAATGGGCTGATCAACGAAAAAAAACAATCAAGAGGTTTATCTCAATTTGTGTACATTATTGATATGATGGTTCTGCAGGACAATAACAATATGAGTTCTTCATAACACTGTGATAACTTTGAGCACCGGTGTTGTGTTCTTTGAAAAACTGACTTGAGGATGAAGGTGAATGTTAGGGGGGAGGAATTCATAGACTTGGATGTGCTTGTCATTTTTATGCACATTGGCAGGTCATGAGACTTTGAATGTTACAGTACAAGCAGGGCTGAGGTCATGTCACTTTTGACTCAATTAACTCAAATCGTTAGCTGAAACTGCAGCTCACTAATGAATAACAGAATAGCCCATTATTATTAGCCCTTATTGGCTGGATATTTAGCCACACAGCATTATTGGAATTTTTATAAAAAATATTTAATTACTTCTGAATTGTCTACAGAGAGTTACAATACAATGTACAATGCTTTGACTATGAGTGGACCTTTTACTGACTCACAAATAGGACGTTTAAGACCAACAGATCCCTTTTTCTTTTACTTATACTTGGATAATTGGACTTGGATCATTTGGTGTCAGAGGCCGACGGATGAACAAACTAACACACACATTGTGTAAGTTAGACAAAAAAGAGTGCTAGCTACTCTTAACTGTAGATAATGACCGGTCAACTTCATGTAAAATCCAAAAGACAGATATATACCATCTATATCTGATACTAGCTCTGTATTAGCATTTTTGCATTGCCCAGAAATCTTGGGGAAAAAAGTTGGTATGGCTAATGAGTTCCAGACAAATAATGTGAAGGAATAAATTTAATTCTCACAGGCAAGAAAAAAATGGCATTCAGATAGTAATACACACACACACACACTCACACACAAACACAAACAATGAGGGTTCTCTCCCATGCGTGTACGCCTGCCATTGAAAATGCACTTTCGTTTTAATAGCCTTTGAACGTAACAACATGCTAGCTTCCACAGCTAAGCAGTCCATCCTTACATAAGGCTCTCATTTTGTTATGTGGCACTAACTACAACTCGCTACACGTTTTAGCAAACAACCTTTTCTTTTTAACACTCAGACCGAGAGTTTAACCCTGATGTCACAAGGAGTGTGAAATCGCTCACTCATACACATATAGACTAGTCGTAAAAAATAATCATTCTTTCAAATTAAACTCACAAATAATTCAACTGTGTTGAATATTTGTAGCCAAAATAAAATAAAAATATTCAAACTGAAATGTTATTCATTTGAACTTTCTTTTTCTAAATGTTGAAAATCACTACAGCTGGGTTAAGTTGAGACAACCATAGACAATTTACACTGTACTAAAAAGACTAGGATGGATCGATAGACATTTAGTGAATAAATTGCAGATTGAGAAAAGAAAATAGAAATGTAGAATAGCCTAAAAGTTAACACGGTACTAATGATAGGCAAAGGACAGTAAGCAAGAATCCAAGTCAAAGATCCTAGAAGAATCCAATCAGAATCTATATAGTTTGGAACCAATCCTTTTATTTTTTACATTCCTAATGGGACAGTCCAGTTGGATCAGTAGAGCCTTATGGGACACTCCAATAAGATTCTTAGGCATTTACTGGACATTCCAATATGACTGTTATGATATTGGACATTCTAATAGTACTGCTTGAATCTTACCGGACATTCTAATATAACTGTTAGAATGTTATTGCCATTCTAATTGCATTCTTAGAATAATAAAAGAAAGGCCAATAGATGTTGATTCCAGTTGAAGTCCTATTGAATGGTTTTGTCTATTATGAAAATCAAAAAGGCTTTTTTAATAATGGACTAACTTGGAGCCTGTATGGTGCAGTACTAACAGAATAGAAACACCAGTGGCATTACAGTGTATAGTGGCTGGTTGGTCTGTCTTTGCCATCTCTCTCTCTCTGCTATTCCTTTTGTTAGCAAATGTTCATATACAATCATCTTTTTTAGCTGTGCTAAAAATGAAACTGTTACTAACTGTTATACTTTTTGTTTTTCTGCTAATGTGCCGAATGTGTCAAAGCTTTTTATGACTGATCATGAAGGTTGTGTATTTTTCTATATGTTTGTATTGGTGAGTCTGGGAGAACACAATGTAATAATAATGTCTGTAAAGCCAATCTAAATACAATGTAACAGAGATGATTTTCTTTTACAATGTATCTAATAACTTGAAATATACTGAAATTTCTATTATTTCTTTGTGTGCTGTGTTATTCAAAGTGCTGAACCTTTTTGGTTCTGCTTTACTTATATCCATCATTTGTGTAATTGCTGCTATTCTGAGGGAAACTCCCAAACTTTCTGCCTAGATCAAACTTAAAAAAATCTCCAGTATGAAAAATGCTTAATAAAGTCAACATTTTGTAATTAAAATGTTGAGCATAGATTTGCATATCCTCCCTATCTATTGAATTTGACCCACAATATCAAACCATCTACTCTACTCACAAGTTACATATCATATTTAATAATATTTTCTGTTTTTTACATGTGATAATCACTGTCTTTGGTTTCGTTGGTTCAAAAGCAGTCTAAGATGGAAAATTTCTGACTGGTTTTCTTGCTAACATCAGCAAAATGTAGCCACACCCAAAGAAGGACAATCATTAGGGTGACAAAGACATTTGTAATGACAGACACCTACAACAACTTCTAGTACCACCACTAGACAGCTCCAGCTCACAAAGTATTTACAAGCACATTAATCAATAACTGTTTCACTCACAAAGTTATACAACCGGACGACCGCTGAACTTCCTGTATGGTTGCAGATGCATCGTGGTGATAGGATGGCCTGATGGCTCTGACTGGCCAATGGCAGTAGGTCTTTTGACGCGTGAGGTAAAGTTATCAAAGCAGGAAGTACTGTCCAGAATCAACAACACACGGTCAGGCAGCTGCAGTATGCCAGCTCATATCACCCTGCTAATTTCTCCATTGTGAACACCCAGTCAGCCAGCCAAGGCTGGGGAACCAGGAGCAGTGTTATCATCAGGTGGTTTTGCACAGTGGTCACTGTGCACGTAGGACGCTGTTTAGCGGGCTCCTTTTTTGTGTGCAAAATGAGTGATTCACCAACATATGTTTGATACTTGAGCTGAACTTCAGCGTCATATGTGCACCGAAAGCCAAGTACAATTGTGCATCATGTTCTCATGAAATGCAACACATTTACAACTGTGTCTGAACTGAAATGATATATACTAATACTTAACATGATTTTGATCGCCCTTTAAAGTGGGAGAAACCACGTCAGATCTGACCTTTGACCTTAGCCCTAACTAATCTGACCTTGAGTTTGTCTTGGTTTAATGATATATTAAACCAATGACTAGTTTGAGTCATTAAACTTCAGGTGTGTCTGTGCCTGGAAGGGTGAAGTGTGAAGATTGGTTGATATTACCAAGCCCTAAACGTTTGCAAAAAACATCTGCAAATTACAATTTTTACAGAAAGCCTGCAAATAGCTACATGGAATACACAACATAGTTTTTTTTCTATTTTGTTTGCCATAGCTCTATCTGGGTGCCATTGTGGTCTTGCTATACAATGTAGTCCTTGTTCACTGTGAGTCTTTTAAAGTAACTCCCCTTTGGGCGGTTAATGTTTTATAACATGAAAATTCAGAAGTCAGGCTAACTGGAGTGTCTTTTATGTTGATTCTATGGTTTCTATTTTTAGTACTGCGTGTGGAGGCTATTCTTTGCTAGAAAGGTGCCGTCTTAAGCCTCAGGACATTGGAGTGAGGAGATCTGGTTATCAAAAATAGCATATACTCTGAGTGTGTAATTGTCAAATCATCTCCATCCAGAGGGAAGATGGAAAGAGAGAAAGACAGTAAGGCATAGTGTGGGGCAGATGAGTCTAGAAGTGAGCAGTCGAACCAAAATGCTACGGTTAGGCAGTTATCGACTTGAAGCTTTTTCAACACCCCCCTGTAAAGTCTTTACAAAATTGTTACTTTTCTTCTGAAGAAAATTCATTTTTGAAGAATTCATTCATTCACTCTGTCTCAACTCTTTCTTTCTCACCCCTCTCTCTTTCTCTCTCCATCTATTTCTCAGTCTCACTCTCTCTCCACAGTCACACAAAGTGCTCAGCCAGATTGGCCAGTAGCCAGGCTCAGCCAGCCAGCCAGACAGGGCAACCTAACCCACAGAGTCTTCTTTTCCCACCACCACTGTCTCCACAGCAGGAGGTATGCTTCATTTAACTTGCCACCGATGCCAGGTGCTTGTGTGGTTTTAATCATGACAAATCCTCACATGCAAAGCAAACAAGATCAGAAGGACCAGAAGCAATCCATATTTTAGGAGCTTATTTAGGACTGAAAGTCGACATGCTCAGTGGTCTTAAGGTTTAAAGGTCTGCTCCGACATTTGGAAGTTGGGGTTGAAGTGTCCAGTTGGGTCAGACTTTAAAATCGTACTCAGTAGTTCATGCTCAGTGGAGGATAATCATACTGAACAATTATTTTGTTCTGTCCATCCATACCTCACTCACTCACTCACACGAATGACCTCAACGTACATTTTAATGTACATTTAATGTACTACCATTGGTTGCACTTTGCTTTGCCTCCGCCCTCCCTCCATCCATACACACTGGTCTACACTTCCTGCCAGTGCCTCGGTCGCTCCATTGGCCCTGAGAACTGCTGCTTACATAGTGTTGCCGGGTAAAGAATGGGGTAACTCATGCATACAGCAGGGGATCTGCCCACACATGCACCCGAGTGCATTCACAGTTATACAGACAGGCATACACACAAATGCATGCACACACCCACTCTCTGACACACAGACAGGGACACACAAACACAAACACCCTAGTCTGAGTGCCAGTGATAACAGAGCTTGGTGGACCCATCTCCTCATTTCCTGTGTCCTCAGCCATAGTTGGTTCTGGCACTGCTTCCGCTAACAGTCCCAAGCAGAGACATAAGCGCAGTACTGTATCCGCTCTAGGTTTGTGAGTGTGCTCTCTCTCTCTATTCCCACAACCCAGCCTGCCCCAGCGCCGCCCTAGCCCACTGCCAGGCAGATTGAAAAAAGAAAATGAGAGCGAGTGAGCAAGCAAGTTAGTCAGCCAAGCATTCAGCCAAGTAATGTAAAAACCCAGTCTCTGTATACTAATGGTTCCCTATAGACCACTAGTCTCATTCTCCAACTCTCTGACCACATTTGTTCAACACATGCTCCAACAAGACACCACTTAATGTCTTTTGTTTTCTGTCTTTGTGTCCTTTAGCAGGTCTCAGGAGACCAAGAGGTTGAGAGGTCAACCTGACACAGCTGGGCATTGTCCTGTGTAGGACATGATTGGATTGGCAGCAGACTAACAATCTATATCGACAGCAATTGATACAAACATATTGGATATTTCAAGTCAACCACTGTTCTTCTTTTCTAGTGTTGGTCAATGTACAGAATAATGTTTTGGGACAATGGCATTTACATTTTTAATTATTTGCATTTGACTTTGCTGTTTTACATCAAATGGTGAATAGTCTATATGACAGACAGCTTTTGATCATGGGTCTTGATTGGCTTCAATGTTAAAACAATGACAACAGCAACAAAGACCAACATCAGTCCTGAGAGTTACATATTACAACATAACCATTCAAATATATCCATGGATTAGCAATGGTTCCCTAACAAGATGTCCACTGAAATGAACTGTTTACTATGGGACTAGCCTTAATCCATGTCTGTGATCATTTTTAACTTGAACATGTTGGACCAGATCAAGCCAACCAAAAATATTGGAAATAATGCAATGCAAGGCAGAATGATGAAAGCAACAAGATGTGACATCAATGGGATGGAACATAAAATAAAGAGCAGCAAGCAGTGACAAAAAAGACAAGACAAGTTGTGAAGCAAATAATGTTTAGTTAGTAATAGGCAATTTAGAAACATTTCAACCAGCCTGATCATTGACATTATTAGTTATTTACAAAATTATCAGTAACAGTGATCTATGCCTATATGGTCATGTGAAAACTAAATCAGAAAGCTATATAAGTAAAATATAGAGCTGCCTTCAAAGTTTGCTGCTAAAATGAGAAAAACTAATAAAAACAAATATTTTTTGTCATATTTGTCTTCTCTACTTTGACTAAAAAAAAAAACCCTCTAGAAAACCTGGAACAGACAGGGACAGAGAAAAGCTACACTCAGTTAGCTGCCATTAGTAATCAGGTGCCATGTTACAGGAGTACTAAATGAATGGGGAAAGGTTTACTGTATATACCATCTACTATGTACAAGACCCACTCACCCTCTCTCTCTCTCACTATAGTAAAATAGAGAATGAACTAGTGCCAATAACAGAAGTGACCTAGTCAAGAGATAGAACATATGGTACAGGAACAAAATCACAGCTCATACAGGTATCAGAAACATGCCTGGCTCAGGTTACATCCAGAACCATCACTAGTGAAAAAAAACCTAATGTGTTGACATTTATTCCAAAACACTTTTTTTTTTACCCGATCTTCAGAAAATAGCGTGCATACTAAGGATTAAATACAGACCATACAGAAAAGTAGTGCTATTGTGTTGAGTGTCTACTAAATGTGTTGTGTATCTTTCTACTAAATGTGGTGTGTAAAGGTTTGTGTATGTGTGTCCATCTATTGAACTTGACAGTTCTCTCCCTGCTGCGCTTGATCTCTTAAAGACTTTTGTCGTTTCTCTTTCTGTTCCGGTGTTTTCCGCAAACTCAGCGAGCGACGCCCACTTTTCTCCTCACAGCTGGAGGACGTGGACATACAGTCGGAGCTGTCAATCACAGAGGTTGCCACGACGGCAGAGGGACTCTGGAGGGACAGGGGCCCCAAAACCTGGAGGGAAAAAGAGCAAGATGAGGGAAAGAAGACAAAGCAAAGAGAAGGAGAGAGAAGGGCAAGAGAGAGAACAAAAAAGAAAGAGAGTGAGTGAGTGGG
>CABFOQ010024205.1:0-25227 GCA_900660455.1 Gephyroberyx darwinii
CAAGGGGGTCCCACCGAAAAATGAGGAATAGTTTAATTCCCCTATAAATTAATGCACAAGAAATTATCTCCGTTATGTATAAGAACGACCGTCCTAATGTCATGTTTCACTCTCTCTCCTCATATAGTGTAGACAGTTATACAATATAATATTAAAACAGCAACAAAAAATCTTCCCATATGGGTCCCCGGGACAAAACCTCATCAAGTTGGGGGGGTATGTGGACTCGCGCGGGTCTATTTGGGGGGTCCGTGAAATGAAAACGTATTGCAACCGCTGAATGAGCGACGAAACGAAAACACCAAAATATCCATATAAAATGAACAGGCAAAATGTGTTTGATTCCCCCCGCTGCGCCTCTCTCTCTGGTACAGTCAGCTTTAAGAGATGCCGCAGTCTGACAGCGCCCCCTGCCGGTCAGCGGGAGGAGGGGGGCGCTCTCTTAAAGGGGATGTCTGGAAAACCGGAAGAGGTTTTTAAGGTGGAACGGTAGAGTTACGTGCACGACTAGGCTGCTCCCCCCTCCCCTCACCAAAGGGCTCATAGGGCAAGCTAGAGTTGGCTGAAAGATAAACACCGATTCTGTCAGGTTTTTTTGCATTGTTCATCCCGCCGACACAAGCCTACACTGCACTTATGCTCGTCAACAAGTAATTTAGTGAAAATAGTATTTTTCTTGAAAGAAGTGCAGAAAATATCCCAACGTAGGGGGTGAGATAATTTCACTCGTCTTCAATGCAAACCAAGTTGTTTCAAGAATACACTAGAAGACGAAAGAAACACTAGTGCAGCGATTTCACAAAAAAAAATCCAAACAGGTAAGACTGTGTGGGAAACTAAAGGAATTGTCTCTCCTCCATTGGAATTTCACGTGTTTTAAGAAAAATACGTTTTTAAGACTCGATACTGGACTAAATGACCTGTTAAGGTCCACATTTTATGCAGTGTAACCCTTATTCTGTAGAAATGTATACTTAATTGGACATCGCTTCAAGAACAATAACATGCTGGGCTTTTCAGATCTGCTGGCAGCCTATATAAAGCTGGTTAATCAAAGATATTTTAGCACCAGGATCATTTGTCCTAGTCACCTATAATGAAACAACGATGAGTGCAGTTTTAGATACCGTGGGGAAACTGTGTCTTGTTTTGAATACGGCTGAAAATTACGGAAACCAGGTTTACTCAAGACCGGCTTAAAACCAGGGTGTTGTGAAATGGACAACCCATAGCCTTCTACCTATCGTATAAAACCAATAATGCCTTTGCCTAGATGCATCCTTGGTCTCGGATAATGGAAAAAAGAAAATGAATAATTCATTGACTGCGTGATTTATAGGTTGTAGGCCTACCTGAAGTCATGGTCAGTTTCTTTTCCCTGTCCGTGAAATAGATTATTAACAACAGAGATAGATAGATAGATAGATAGATAGATAGATAGATCAGGTTCAAAATGATCTTAGATGGGTCTGGTCACACCCTCACGACTTGTATCCTAAAATCTATCTATTCACCAGCGGGGGGGAAATTCGTGTTTACGTGTTTTAACGACCGCCAGCGTTTATCTGAATGAGTATTAATTTTATTCTTATCACAGGATTGAGTGAGAGAGGGAGGGGGTCACCTCGTATAAGTGACAGGTCTGTGCAGTGGTGCTAGATCAAGGCAGCCACTAAACTAATTCCCCTAGAAAAGAAAGGGAAAGAAGTCTTAATTTTTTTTTAGCACCACCCTGATCAAACAGGCCGTAAAGTATTTTCCGTATTTCCCATGGGCCTGTTGACAAGTAAAATGTCAATTAAGCAGTTTGTTGCCTCTCAAGATGGCATAAAACTGTATCTGACTGTCTATATTAGAGTTTACCCCAGAAAAGTGCTTTGAAAGGCCTTTGAAACGCCATTGAGACCTTGGGACAATTATCTTGGAGACATTCAGTTCCTAGGAGAGAGAGAGAGAGAAAGAGAGAGAGAGAGTGAGAGTGAGTTCAGATTTAAGTTTTCTCTTGTTTTAAAACCTTTACTTCCTCCCTGCCATCTGCATACAGTCTCGTCTCGCCTGAGCCTTGTATGCACATGGTTTATGGTGTTAATACCCGCCTACTGTTTCTGTCCAAGCATCCGTCTCTCCTCTCACGTCGCTCAGTCAAAATCGTGCAAGTCTTCCTGGCAACCTGCTCCCCTCGCAAGACTTAAACAAATGCATTTCTTTCATTCAGTTGCGTTTGTTCTCCTAATGGCCCTCGCCGAAAAGGTGAACGGAAAAGGCATGTTTGGTTCGTTTCTTTACGCATTTATTACACCGCATTTAATTTTTAACCATTTAAAAAGTCTGTCTTTTGCCATTCTCCACTAGGTCAGGAGGAGTCAGCGTGGTTCGTTGGGTGTCTCGACGCCAGCGCCTCCTGGCCGCTCAGTGTTAAGGCGCCCATGGGTGCCAGTGACCTTGACCCGGTAGCCTGCTCTCAACGCTGCCTAGACGAAGGGTAAGAGGAATTTTAAAAAAAAACGAGGCAACATAACACGTTACACTGATCACATTTAAACCAAAATTCATCTGGATATCGGTATCGGTCCGATTGCTGTTTGAAGCGTTACTGAGTAAACCACCTCTAACGAAAGAAAACTATAATATTCCTATAGGGAGTTATAGTAGAGATAGTATTATATTCCTACAGGGACGTAAAATGTTCCTGTGATAACCGTTTTGAATCATAAATATTCTAGGATTGCTATAGATCTTTTTTGTAATATTTTTGCCGTTATTACAAGCATGACGTCAAGGTTTTAGATAATATTTATACCTAAACTATCGTCCGTCATCTCCAACGCATACATTACTTCATTACTATCCGAGAAAAAACCTGACAATGAACTCTAGGTCTAAAAGCTTTACCATGTATTTTAAATATGTGTATATATTTTAAGTATTTTTCTTATGAAGGAAACAACTTCAACATGAAAAGTCAAAATATAGCTAGTGGGTTTCGAGGCTCGCTACATCAAAGAGTTGGTGGACATCTGAGAAAGAAACTGTTTCAAATGCGACTTTTGGAGCTGAGGAAATATATTTTCATTAAGCTCGAGGAACAGACAAAGAGAGTTACTCTGAACTGGTTCATTCCAACGCATCCAAGAGAAGCTACCTTAGGTCTTTCTGAACTAGAAACATTTACAGTAAATGTCAGTTTTCTGGCTTTTGTTTGTGTAGATGAGCTAACTGCATATATAGCATCCAAACAGCCATGGACAATACCTCTAGGTATGTAATGGTGAGTAGCCAGTATTTTTTAATCGTCAGTATTTGGTATTGAAGGTACCAGCTTGCAGCACTGACCTTAGAGAGCTGTTACTGTGGCAAAGAGCTACATGGTTTGGTGATCAGTGAGTGCTCCAACACATCTTCCCCTAGAGGGCCAAGACATATCACAGGACCAGACACAGGAAAAAGGTGAGACATTCTTACTTCCATGTTTTCATGTATTTGTGGCTATATTGCTATATTTCCCATGTTCTTTCAATGTATAATTGCTACACTGGGCCTGTTTAATCCTCTGTTCCAAGTGGCTCAAGACAAAGCTATCTGTCACCATCCCTAAAATCCCACATAATGCTTTCTGACAAAATCATAAAAAATTCATCATGATTTTGAGCCCCAATCCATAATTTATACCCAGTTACCCCTTTGTGTCTGTCAGTACCCTGCTGACCCTGTACGGTTTTGTGCTTTTCCTGTACTGCATACTTTTACTGGGCCCGAAATGAGGCTGAAAACAATTTACCAGCCTTGTTTTTAATAATTTCTATTCTATTCTATTCTATTCTATTCTATTACTGCAGACATTTTGGGAGCGTCGTATACCTGCCTCGTGGAGATGCACAGGGAAGTTTTGCAGTCTACAGAACTCAAGGACCATTTCTCCACAACATCCGCCTGGCCTCCTCGGCAGACAAAGTGCGGGCCGGGACGCCTTTCATCATAGAAGTGTCTGGAAACCTGGCTGGGCACCCTAGCCAGCCCACAGGTCAGCCACTACAGAATCTAGCTATGCACTGAACTGCTCCAAAACGTTGTTATTGTTGGCATTTAAAGCTTCAAAGCCAATGTGTGACTCTGTGGCCCCAGTTTTTATTTTATTTTTTTCTGATCGGTTTTTCACCCAGCACCCACCATAAAAGGACATGTGAGCTAAACACAGTCAAAGGCATCTAGGGAGAAATTGAGTTCAATTCATGTTTGGATGTTAATTACCAAGAAGTAGGTAACCTAGAGTTGTGATGAAATAGAAAAAAATATATCAAAGAAATTGTTGCTTGATAACAGCAGAAATTTTGCATAATGTGCTGTTTATTCATTTTAAATTATGTTCAAATATTTAATTAAGATATTGCACATTCAAAATAATGTTAATTATATAATGACCATATATTATTTAACACAGGATCATATTTAATCCATTATTATTAGTTTTCAGAAAATATTTGATCTATGTTGTGGTGAAATTTTATCCAGAATGTAGTTCATGGACAAATTGGTACTTACACAGAGATACATGTTTCTAGGTTTATAAAAATATTTCATTTAGGTTCTATGTATTTATGTGGAATATTTAACACAGGCAGCCAAGATCAACATATTTCCTTCCTGAGTTTTGCTGTAAATTTCAGGAGTTCAGGGTCTGGGAGGGCAGAACCTCTCACATGTCATGGTAGAGTTCAGCGGGAGAAGCTCTAAAGGTCAAAGTTCACATCGAATCACTGTATTGGATGGCAGTTTCTTCACTGTGTCTGTTGATTGGATTTTGGAAGCCCCTGGACAAAATCAAATCAGTAAGTCAACAAGAGAAAAGTTTTAATAAGAGCAAACAATAAATAATAATTCAATTAATTTAGAGAAATACATATACTGCATACTCAATATTATAGTTAAATCCTGCTCTCTCTCTCTCGCTCTCTCTCTCTCTATCAATCTGTCTATCTTTCTCTCACTCTCATTTTAGACGTCAGTGTCTCCAACCCCCTCTCCAAGATCTCTTCTGCACTCCACCTCTCTGTCCTGCAGCCCTCTCCAGACGGCTTGATAGTCTCTCTGCTCCATGGCCCCATAGGGGTCCCCTCATGCATCCCCTTCCTGGAGACGGACCTCCAAAGTGGGGCTGTGGAGTCAGCGTATGTGGGCGACCCTGTCACCCTGCAGGCGTACTTAGGCGAGGGTCTCGGGGTGGAGTTTGTTTGGCGCTTCACTCATGAGGAAATGGAGAAAAAGGAGGAGGAAGAGAGGAAGAGTGTAAAGACGTGTTGTCAGCCTGACTCTGACTGTCTGAGCAGCATTGTGGTATGTAGAACTGAGAAAATATTGTTGCTTTCTGATACGAACCTTGTATCTCCAAAATAAAGGTTGTTAGCATTTATTTATTTATTTAATTTCTTTCTTATTTTTTTAATTGATTTTGGAAATTGACCAATACACAAGGTCTGATGTAACTATCACTTGTCCTTTTGGCATCACATTTTGAAGAAAGAAATCCACAAAACATACTGAAAAATCTGAACTTCAATAACCAGAATTCATGTGATGTGATGTCAGTAAACTGCACACAGCTCACTCATGTTTACCAACCTGGCTGATGTGTGATCGCTTTATACCAAAGGAAGGGGACAAGGAAAAAGATCTAATGTTGGTGAGTCCAGCTTTCTCTGGACGAAGCACTCACTCGCTGCTGTTTATTAGTTTGGATTTCGCTCTGAAGTTACAATTAGTCACGTCCTATGGGTAGAGAAGTGTACATACCTGACGCCAGAATTTAATGTGGGCAAATAAGGAAAGCAAATAAGGTCTCAATTAGGGTGAAGGGATGCTCTTCTCTATTGCAGCTCCACTTTGTGATTTAGGCTGATAAGACGGGTGAATTTTTACAGAAAAATCTTGCCTAGTGTAGCTTTAAGAAATGAAAAACACCAAACGTGGAGTTATGAGGTTTACTGACGACAGCAGCAATATATCGCATATATTCCAAATCATCCTATTTTATACAATGTCCAGTGTAATGTTTTTACCATTAATCTCATCAGTGAAATTACTTAATTCTTAATTGCCCTCAGAATTGGACCTTTGAAACCGAGGGAGTTCATATGGTGTCAGTAAATGCCTCCAATGCCTACGGCTGGACTCAGGAAACAATCCATATTGTGAGTACTGGCTTCATTCACTAAAAATTGTAGATCCACATGTGGCATAGGCCAGAACTCTATTTTATGAATTTCACATTTGTGTATGTGCGTGTGCGCGCTCATGTTGTCTGTGTGCATGTATGTGGATGTGTCCACTTGCAGGTGGTTGTGCATCTTGCTGTCTCTGACCTAAGGGTGAATGTATCTGGGGACCAGCTGAGTGCCGGTCAGGACATTTCTGTGAACATGGAGCTTTTCACCACCATCAAACACCTGCTTGTCCTCAACCTCACACTGAATGCTGAGGACAGCCACAACTGCAGCCATAGTAACGAGCACAGCAGCAAAGGCGAAGCCAGTGACAACAGCAGTCGCAGCAGCATTGATGGTATAACAGCAACAGCAATGATGAAGAGAACATGAATGATAATAACATAAAGAACGGTAATTTAAACAGCAGCGACAGAGATGACCTTAGTAATGACAATGACAACATTAGCAACAACATTAATAACATTGGTGGGAACAGCAATAACAATAATGGCCAACAAGCGGTCACGATGAAACACCCGACCTCAATCTTGCTCGCCATCACAGCAGGGTCAAACGTGACCGTGGCTCTGCTGGTGAATGCAACCTTACTATACCAAAGCAGCAGCTACACCGCAGGAGAGGAGTCAGTGGTGGTCTTGCTTTTTGGGGGTTGAATCTCGACAAGAGCTAAATACCTTGGTAACTTGGTATGCCTGAAAAGATACTTGTAAATATCTTAGAATATAAAGAATGAAGAGTAAAATAGAGAAAAATATTTGTTATGGAGATTTTTTTTTAAAAATAAAATAGATTTTCATTCAGTTTCCGTTTTTTCTTTCATTATTAATGGCATTAAAGCTGTTTTATACTGCACAAAAGGCATTTCTAAGTGTTATATGTCTTGTAGCCATGCTGGTTCAGGTATGCAAGAGTTATATACTGCAGTAAAAAATGAGCCCACAGTGAGTAAAAAGGAGAAAGAAGCGAAAATTGCCCAGAAAGTGTTTGGGGTTCAGAGGGTTAAGTTTGATTAAGATCTCATGCTTTCATCTGAACTTAACACTACCATGCTGTTGACAGACTTCATTCCTGACTGATTCTCACATTCTTGATGACTGTCCAAGCAAACATGAGCTTCAGCATAATCATCTTGTATTGCATTGGAGAAGAAAACCCCCTGAAGCACTTTCTAATCTTTGACAGGATACCATGACAAATTTTTCTTCCAACCAACAACAATCTGTGTTAAATAATGTAGAATATTGCACCGCATTTTGTATAATATTATCCTCTACACCCTTTCTTATGTTTGTCCAGAGAAACAGCAGGATTGGTACAGAGAAGCAGGCCAACACAGAAAGAATCTTCTAGTGATTCATTTATATAGGTTTCTGATGTTGTACCTGTCTGGTGTGCTGTATCTCTTTGTGAGGCAGCATTTATAATCTGTGGCATATACATAACATGTCGACTATGTAATGTTTGCTTTGTTTTGTCCCCTAGCCG
Organism: Gephyroberyx darwinii; assembly: GCA_900660455.1. NCBI lineage: Eukaryota > Metazoa > Chordata > Actinopteri > Trachichthyiformes > Trachichthyidae > Gephyroberyx > Gephyroberyx darwinii. The sequence goes on from CABFOQ010024205.1 coordinate 7,707, forward strand.
TGTGGATTCATACAGCGAAGCAGGCTTATCCCACAGATACAGATATAACCTTCCTGGCCAAGTCTGCTGAGCCCAACACTGTGGAGCTCCTCTGGTACTTTGGAGACTCCAGGCCTGTCAGAACCACCTCGAGGACCATCACCAAAAGATACCACACGCCTGGCAGGTACAAGACTCAGACAATAACTCAAACTGCAGTACACAGGGATAGTTTCATGATCGTCCTAATTACTAAAAGATACTGCTAAAGGTTAGTGTGTATTCAAACTTTATTTAGTGACAATGCAGTCTGAGTTGTCAGTGCTCATTGTCTTCAAGAGTGACATTGACTTTATATGTATCAATATATAATGTTTTACCAATGCTGTATACAGTTGTGCTGTTGTCCTTTCCCTTTAACTGAAGCTATTTTCCCCTCCGTGATGTAAAATAGGGAGTGTCTTCTCACTTCAAATATTATGTCACATTTTGTGTGTTTACATGAACATCAATAATCCAAAATGATGAATTTTCAATGAATCAGTTTAAGAGCTGGGGCATATAAACACTGTATCCTGTTTACAATAGCTGGGACAAGATCATATCCCAGTAAGCGCACTCAGCAACATGGTGCTTATCATTCCAATCCCCTTGTCTTTGACCCAGGTACAGTGTAGTAGTAGTAGCATCCAATGGCCTGAGCTCCTTCACCTCTGAGGCATTCCCCCTGGTGGTCCAGAGAGCAGTGCAAATCAATAGGCTGGTCCACCAGGCCTCAGTCCTGCAGAACCAGACGGTGGCTTTGAGTTGCCGGGTCAATGTCGGGACCAACCTCACCTACCTGTGGAGCTTTGGAGACGGAACCTCCAGGCTGGGACGGAACACAGAACAGCACGTGTTCCACAGGTGAGGCGGCAGGTTACACTACCTGTAATCAAAAGCTACATTTGTCATTTTGAGGTGTGATTAACTACTGAAGGTACCAGCTATTTTTGGCTAGAAAAGAAAAATAATGGAGAGATTCGGCTCTGACGTCCTACTTGACAGTTGACTGTTCAGACCAATGTTATAGCCTAGTAAAAGGTCTAAAATGGTTACTCCTGTGTATTTTTAAGTAACAGTAAATGTTACAAATGCCCCTTCTAGATTACAAGACTTTACTTTATTTATTTAAAGTTATTTACGATCATTTTACGATCAGCGGCAGCAAATCATATGCTAAGCTAATTTAGAGCATGAATAGCCACTGAAAGCCAGGTGGCTCAATATTTTGTCTTTTCTTTGTTCTTTCAGAATAAATCTCAAAATGTGCCGCTCTGATTCACTCTTGCTGATTCACAAGTGTAACGTGTGTGTGTGCATGTGCACATATGTGTGCCTGTGCGTGCTTGTGTGTGTGTGTGTGTTTTCTCCCTGCAGGGTAGGAGAGTTCAAAGTGGAAGTGATTGTGTCTAACCTGGTCAGTTCTGCCTCTCTGAGCAGTCAGATCTTTGTGGTTGACCGCCCTTGCCAGCCACCACCAGTCAAAAACATGGGGCCTCTCAAAGTGCAGGTACAATTTACAGTGGAGTGTTACCTAAACCTGAAAGAGGCCCTCTTAAAGTATTTTGTAACTTGTACGCATCTTTCCTCACCTCCCTTATTGTATTCTCCTCTCCATCTAGGTGCGGCGGTATGAGGTAGTCCGTTTGGGGGTGACCTATGAGACTGAAGTACACTGTGACATCTCAGGGGGCCTTCACTACACCTGGACCTTGTATGACTCTGCAGGCCAGGCCTTCCCATTGCCTCCCATAGACACACACCAACAGAGCATCATTCTGCCAAGCCATCTCCTGCACTATGACACTTACACTGCTGTAGCCAGGGTAGGTAGAGGAAAACTGTTATGCATGGAGGACATAGAGGAATCCACCACACTTTTCAGCCTGGATTGGGACCCTATTGCTGGTGGTTCGCCACATAATAAGAGCAGCAATATGTTTTAGTGAGCCTGGGTCCAAGTTGTAGAGTTGAACTTTTTATGGTACATATGGTATTTTTCTAAAGGTTTTTGAACTGGGAGGAAAATTATGATTGTGGCTTGACTCCAAAGCTGGTGGTGGTTTGCAGGTTCAGATTGTCGGCAGCGTGGTGTACAGTAACTACACTGTGAGAGCGGAGGTGGTTCCGAGCCCTCCTGTGGCTTTCATCCAGGGTGGCACCAACGTCTTCATTAATAACAGGAACATCACCATGGTAACCCTTGATGGTCAGCAATCTTATGACCCTGACTTCCCCATGAACACAATCAGGTACAGAAAATTAGTTAGCTGATTGATCGATGATTCGAGCAAAAATACTATGCATGACATGTACTGGAAGTAGCAGGTGCTGATTGAGATAATAATAATAATACTATGAAGTTTGGCTTTTCACACTGTTTCTTCTTCACAGCTACAGCTGGAGATGTAAGCCAATCAGCTCCATCATCAGCTCCTGTTTCAACCAACACGTTCCCACTTCCTCCTCTGTGTTCAAGTTTCCTGCTAGTTTCCTGAAACACAACTTTGATCAGTTCCAATTCACGCTCACCGTCCACAGCGGAGAGCGTTCAGCTTCATCAGAGACCTTTCTTACAGTAACACCAAACCTGATCAGGTAAGAGTTAGTAAAAAGGGACTCATTTATCCCTGTGTAAGAACTTTTTATTTTGCACTGATAAGCAACCTTTTATTGCACCATATTGGGCTATTGACTCCTTGTCTGGTCTTATCCACAGATGTCTGCCTGTATGGTGTATGCTGTGGTGCTTTGTGTTTTATTGTCCTTTAATGTGTTTTTACAATTAACCCCGTCTGCAAACTAAATTACAATAAAGCTGAAATTAATTAGAGAAATCTTTGTCATCATTGTAGAGTATACCTTGATACACCAGGTGACTCTAACATGTATCTGAATGGGTTTTCAATCCAGAAAGGTGCCAGTTCATTGCCTCCAATGCCAGGGAGACCTCGTGAACTGGGATCAGGCCTTCTCTGTCACTGCTGTGTGTGAGAGCTGTGATGTTTCCCCAAAAGACATTTACTACACCTGGAGCCTCTACCTGGTCAATGCCTCCTCTAAGCCTATCATAGAAGGTAAAACAACAAAGAAAAAGTGTGTTCAGTTGTAGCTGAGTAGTAGCTTTTGTTTCAGAATACAGTATTTACAGTTTTACAGCACCTGGTGAAGTAATTGTTACAGATTGTGTTTTCTTTTGTCTCTCATTCATTTTTGTTCTACCATTAACAGTTCCATGTTTTTTTTTTGTACCACTCCTCAAATTCTGGTCTTGTGTGTGTTCTTCTCCTTAGTCCCATTTTGTCACACAGTGGATCTCAGTGCTCCATCCACCATCATCGGAGGTCCTGCTGCCCCCCCTCTGCATCCTGGGACTTCCACCCTGCATCCACCAGCCATACGCACACCTTTCACCCCTGTCACTGATCATCCAATTTCCCCACAGGCTTCACAATACACCCATACCATCCACCCCTCAACTCCTACACCGCTGAATAAGAATGCTACTAAACCTCCAAACATGGAGCTAATGCAGAGTACCAACATGTCATCGAACATGGCTGGTGTTTCGTCAGATGTGACCAGTGATGCTGGGATACAAATTACAACCCCGATATATGGTGGCCCCATCACCATGCCTCTGCCTCCTCAAGAAGAGAGCCGGTTCCCAAGTGGTCGCTCCTGGAAACAGAAATTAGTAGAACCTGAGGGGACCAATAGCATAACTTCAAATGTTCAAATGGAAAATCCAACCCCTCCACCAAACTTGACGTCCCCAGTTTCCTCCTCACACATTGTTGCTGTTTCAGTAGACGCTGAGCCCCCCCCTATATACAGCTCTTCTCTAGTCAACAGTGGGCTAAGAAGAGCAGCGTTAGGTGAGATTGGGCAGCAGCGTTTACTGTCATACTGTTGCTTCGTTTTCATTTTTAGAATGTGAATTTATAAATCCAGTGGGTTGGGTGATATGAATGATATATAGAAACCATTATCTCTAATGTTGCAATTTTGACTTTTAGTTTTACACTATGCATAGAAAATGTTTCATGGCCAGGTGAACAAGCAAAGCCGAAAAGCATTGTAAACTGCAAAAATGCAAGGAGTTGAATGGAGAATTTAGCTTGTTTTTCTCAATTCCTGAGAAGTAACAATGTTCAAGGTCATAGTAAAACCTTTGTTTAATCAATTTATTCTTTTTTATATCCAGGAGAGGAGTCCTATCATCACCCTTTGGGAGAGTTTGACCCCCCAAAGCCTCTGTACCCCTTCTCTGAGTACCCCCCAACTGTCCTTGACAACGGTAGCATCCCATATTCTGCCCCCTTAAGCCAAGGTGACATCATCAGAGAATTCCCCATTAATTCTGACTTTCCCGCTGACTCAGATTACGCCCTCCAGGACCTAGAGAGTGGTGACATGGGAGATCAACTAGGTAAATAAAAACGAGAGATGGTTGACTAAGACTGGGAGAAGGATGGATGGATTCACCTGTCAATACAGAAAAAATACCTGTCCACCATCCAGCTTGTTGAATTTCAAAACATTGTATTCTGTGTCCATACACTTTTTCAGCAGAACGTGTTCCAACAAATGTAGGATATACTATTAATATATAAAGTATTCCTACGTCTAATTCTGATGTAGCTAGTACCTTCTTGTTTTTACATTAGCCCACACTGTGTAGAGTTTCAGTGTATGGGACTACCGTGCATTAAAGCTAGGTCTTTTACAGATTCGGATTATGATGTTTCTTTCCTGGGCCTGGAGGAAGGAGACCCAGGGATCTCACAAGGCAGACCCACAGGTACATAGGTGCATGTGTGTGTGTGTGTATGTATGTATGTATGTGTGTGTGTGCATGTGGGTGCAAATAAATGAGTTTGAGAGGTTGTATATGGACCTATGTGTATTCTCAGGTGTGGGTGGTGAGAGCCACGGCCCAGGTGACTCAGGGTTTGATCCAGATTCAGGTGAAGATGAGGGGAGTAATCTGGTGGATTCCAGCCCCTCTCTGGTGTTCCAGGAGCCAATCCTGCTTGACCTGCCCAGAGACCTGGTAGAGAGAAGCCTGTTTAAGTCCTACACTTACACAGGTACATCATTCACAACACACACACACACACACACACACACACACTCCTCTCTTTCTCTCTCTAAGCCTGGCCTCCAGTCATCTCTCTCTCTCTCTCTCTCTCTCTCTCTCTCTCTCTCTCGCTCTCTCTCTCTCTCTCTCTCTCTCCAGGAATGTCCTCCCCTACCCTCAGCTTTAGGCCCTTCAGTCTGAGGCCAGGGAGCAGATACATGTTGGAGGTCACTGCCAGTAAGTCTCATTACATCAATAACATAAATATTTGTTTTGTTAAAATGTAATAGACACACTATCAGCACTGATCCATGAAAGAAGGACCAGCTACAGATTCTGTAGAGTCCTGAGGCTCATTTGTGGATTTGCAAGCTACAGTTAGGTATCTCAAAGCAGTTTCAAAATATATTGTAAATGTACAAATATTAGTCATAATCCATGTGAGACACTGTTGTGAATTGTGACCAAAAGTCCTACCTTTTGGTAGGACCAATAGTATACACCCAAAAAAGGGCAGTTCTTTCTGAACACGAGAAGAGGATTGTAGGAGTAGAGTGAATATTTGCAGATGAGAAGTTCATTTTCACAGTTCATCACATTTTTGCATTATTTGAGTGTGGCAACAGCATCGTGGGGAAAAAACTGGGACAAAACCAGACATCATAGTAGTCTTGATTTTCACATGCTTGCTGCACTGCTGTTTATGATGTGGGTTTTTTTGCTATTTACTTTCTACCCCCATAAGGAATTGTTTGGATAATCCTGTAGTGCTGATGCAGAATAGATGCAATGTGGATGGCTGGGTGGGGGACCTCTATGGTGCCATTATAATCTTAACATCATGATATGGGTCCTATGTTAGCCCATGAGTTGTTTTCTTTAGGAAACTGTGCCTCAACCTCATAGTACTCACCCTAGCTGAACACTAATGTTGTTGTCATGGTTCATCTGTTGAACTCAGAATCCCATAATGCTTTTCTTGGCCGGACTCAGCTCTTCCTAGCAACGAACCCTGCTCCAAGAGGAATGACGTGCCAGGTGCAGCCTAGCAATGGGGTGGAGATACACACACACTTCAGCATCTTCTGCACCTCAGGAAAGGAGGTATCACATACACACACACACACACACACACATACATACTCTACACAAGCAAACCTACAAGCAAGCGTGCTTTCTTTTTCACTCAGTTCCATACATCTCACTAAACCCGAGTCAAATAATTTGGCAAATAATTCTTAATTGCTTGTTTGACCCTGCATGGTTTACTGGATGGGTGTTGTTTCAGGGCTAGGCCTGCTCTGAGTGAAATTTAGTTCTTAAATGCAGCATCATTTCTGAAATAAAGGACAACTTGCTTTTCCTTTTAGGAGTAAGGCCAAAACCAATGCATACATTTCTCAATACTCTCAACAGCTAAATTATTTAAGAGAGCAAGGGTTCAGTGCTAAGGTTAACTTGGTTAAAAATCATAAAATAGTACTGCCTTGATTGCTAGGGTAGCGTGTGTCTGTGGTACTTACTAGTCAGTTTAGAGTGACCTTATTGTACTGATCTCTCTCTCTCCCTATCTCTCTCTTTCTCTCTCGCTCTCTCTCTCTGTGCATTGAAGGACTTGCTGTATGAGTACAGCTTCAGTATAGGAGACAGCCCCCCCAGGACTCTGTACCAGGGCAGAGACTTCCAATACTACTTCAGCCTTCCTTCTGGCGACCCCAGTGATGACTATAAAGGTACGCATTCTCACACACACAGGCATGCATGCACAAAGAAGCACATGCAACCCTGATTGTGACTATAAATGTAAAAACAAACAACAAACATAAAGATGCATCTCCAGTTTATTCCAGAAAGCTCCATCTAACAGTGATGCATTGGTTGATTGATTGTTTGATTGATTGATTGATTCTCATTGTTCCATAGTAATCATTTACACAGAGATCAGGAACAGCAGGTTCGGAACGGCCACGAAGCCTTGTCCTGTCACAGTCCGAGTCCAACCAAGCTTCCTCAGAAACACTTCGTCCCACCATGACCCTGATCTGGAACTGTAAGATTCATCCTCCCATCACACTGGGTCCAGTAGTATTTGCAAATAAGTAATAGTCATTGTTTTAACCTTCTTTGAATACCAGAAAGGTGGAGTTTACAACATAAGAACAATTCAGATAGTGAGAGATAAATTGTGGATCACAGAAATGTTAACTGAATTGATTTTCAAATGCTCTGAACTGTCTGTTGTCTTAACCCCACTCATGAAGGGGACGAAGCAGGTTAAAACAAACACTTTTGACCCAGGTCTTCTAGAGTGACACTCTAGAAGAGTGACTCTCTCTCTCTCTCTCTCTCTCTCTCTCTCTCTCTCTCTCTCTCTCTCTCTCTCTCCCTCATTCTCATACACATGGTTGGATAAACGTATCCATATTTTACAACATTTTGATAATCAGTACTCTTAATTTTTCCCTAGGCATCATTGATAGACACCATCTACATTCTCAAAGACCTCCTACAAGTCACCCATCAGGTAGGTGGATGGCTGCCTCCTCTGACAGCCTCTGTCTCATCAGGTAATGTAAATGGACTCTGACGAGTTGTTGAGTAGCCAATAAGACTTTTTTCTATGAGTGGAGGAAGGGATGAATGTATTAATAGAGGGATTGTAGTTGGACATTAGGATAAAAAGATAAATAACATGTTTTACTTTTATGGTATTGTTTATTACAATGCCTGTTGAAAGATGAGGATTGCGTGTGGTTGCTTGATTGGTTGATTACTGACTTACTTACCCCTTCCTAGGTAACATTAGTGAGTGCCACACAGGTGACGGCTCACATTCGAACCATCTCAGAGCAGTTTGCTGAGCCCAATGTTCCAGTCCTGTACCACCTTGACCAAAGGACAGTCAACACACTGGTCACACTGCTCTCATACAACCTGCAGGCTGCTACTGCTGCTCCTGACCTCACACCAGAAACGTCCAAAACTGATGACATCACACAGTCTGATTATGCCGTATCAGACTCGTCTAATGGTGAAAACATCACAAATGTCATAGCCGCTCCTGTTGACCACGCACCAGACCCGTCCACGGGCGATAACATCAAACAGGGAGAGGTGTTTTCTACAGAGCAGGTGGTGCAACTTGTAACCAACAACCTGCAGGTTGCTGCAGACCTGCTGTTGGTGAGAGAGAACACATGTTCTTGCACATGTACATATGTTCACTCATGCTCACTCATATTTTCACACTCATACACCCCCTTTATCTCTCTCTGATATCCACTGGTTCTATTTTAGAAGTACATCCTGTTCAGCAAGACGCAGGAGCAGAGTGTCAGCACCAGTGTGATGGCCCTGCATACCACATACCAACACCAAACCTCCACCGTCATCAGCAGCGGCTCAGCCACCTTCTACATGCCTGATTCTCTGAACCAGCTTCTGTTTATTCCTAATGATGGAGACACTGAGAATGGAAAGCTCCGATCATGTGTGCTCAGCCTGCTGAGTGAGTTCACCCAGAGCCCTTACTTCTGGGCCAGCACTCCTGCACAGGTGAGAGTGGTAGATGTGGAAAGTTAGTGATTGAAAGGCAAGGCATTGATCTCATTTCCTCAATTCAGTTCATTTAATTTACCTGCATTTACACGTTAAGTGCTCATCTATCCATGTCTGTCTGTCTGTCTGTCTGTCTGTCTCTCTCTCTCTCTCTCTCTCTCTCTCTCTGTTTTTCAGCTGAGTGGGCCAGTGGTTGGCCTGAGTCTCTACAAATGTAGCACAAGGAGACAGATTCAAGTTCACTCGTTCCTTCAACCAATCAACATCGAGTTCAAACAAACAACCAGTAATGTACGTAACTAGCTGACTGGATTGTTCCCTACAGTTGTTCTCGTCTGTTTTTTCTTTACTGTGGCCTGGACAGGTATAGGCATTATATTGTGTTTATTATTAGCATCGACAGGTTTTATTCAAGGTTACAGCATTTCAATTTAAACTTTAAATGCAAGTAAGTAACCAATGATATAAGGAAATGCTAGTTAGCAGGGAAATGTGGATAAAATGGAGCTTTCAAAATGTTAATGGTATTGAAATGGTCCTTGACATTGAATCAACCCAATGAAATTACAAAGGCAAGTAAAATAACTGCATCTGTACATTAAGTCTTAACCTCAAGTCCAACCAGAGTATAAGTGTTTTGAGTGTTTTGACGTTTGAGTGTGCAATGTGATTTTATAGGTCAACTTCATGAATGAGTAACTGTGTAATGACATGTAATAACGTCTATGCTGTAGAAAAGCTCTGTGAGAGAGTACATCCTCCTGCGAAACCAGGTCAACTACCACAGCCTCAACATTACCCAGCAGCACTTGCAGCAGGCCATCCAGCTGAGTGTGGTTTTCACACAGCCACCCAACAAGACGTTTCCCATCATGCTGCTCTTCAGGTAGACTCACAGCGGCTTGTGTAGTTTGTTCATAGCTGTAATCTTCCAGTAATTAAAGCAACAGTAACAGCAACAAAACCACCATCAACAGAGTTCATGTTGACAATAGTCAGCTGTTAATTCTTACATACATACATTTATAGTTTAGCCATTTAGCTGACACTCTCCACCAGAGTGACTTGCATCAGTGAAGTTAAATTCCTGTATCTCCAACATTATATAAGCAACCGATAATAAGGAACACTAGGGTCAAAACCACAGCGCCCTGGCACTAGATGTAACAAATATTCCTGTATCCCTTTTGAAATGATGCTTCAAAAATATAATTAATCTCATTGCATAGTACTAATTAAAAAAACTGGACAAAATCATGGAGTCAGAATACTAAAGGACCAGACTATTAACGGAAGGAAATATTGGATATTGAAGTATTTTTATCCTCTAAGCATAGATACTGAGTTATGTCTTCAATAGGTGATGTTTTTTAATGACTTTGTGGGTTAAAATCAACAGGAAAAGCCATAGACTAATATAGAGAGTACGTGGTTTTACCTGTGTGCCACAAAACCAAAATATGTGTTTATTGTGCCAGGATGTTTGAGAGACCCACTCCTAGCCTGTACCATGTACACAGGATTCACCGCTGGGTGGGCAACACCACACGCATCGCTCTTCCTGCCTCCTACCTCAACGGTTAGAAACTGTCTGTTCATCTTCTGGTCCCCATCTTTCACTTTAGAAATCATTCAACATATGTCACACTTTCTATAAAATTTTATATATGTAACTAAATGAACTAAACAGGGCAGGTAGAAAGGCCATTATTGCCATTTTCCTTTTCAATACCATAGACAACCAAAGTCAATATGTCAGGCATATATTTCTAAACAATTTTAGAGATATGCATGATACTATATTATGTTAACCATCAAATTATTAAAATCTCATTCCCTCTGTTTTGTGAAAGATAAGATAGAAAACTTCACGTTAAAGAGTAAACTAACCGATTCTTGTTCAACATATGGCAATTTGCGAAAGAACAATGAGTCAGCAGTGATGCATGACTATTTGTTACATTTCATAAACTTTCATTGAATGTAAAAAAAAATTTAAAAAAATACTGACTTGCTGTTATGGTTGCAACAAATTCTGCACTTCTAGCTGCAGGGGTTGGCTACCTGGCCCTGCTGACCGCTGACTATGGGAAGCCCCCCAGACACAAGTACCTGAGTAGCCAGGTCAGCTACAGTCTCACACTGGAGACCAGCCTGTGCTTGTCCTGGGATGGCCACCAGGGGGCCTGGACACAAGATGGCTGTAGAACACAGCAAGGAGAGACAACTACTGCAGTCAACTGCAGGTAAGACGTGTGTAAAGTGTGTGTGTGTTGGTGCACACACATGCAAACACACACTCTTAAACACACATGCTGCAGGTAAGGTGTGTGTTACGTGTGTGTGGCTCACATACATCGACACACACGCAGGTAAGAATGTGTGCAGCAACAGACACACCTACACAAAGAAAACACACACATACACACACATCTATATGTTACATAACTGAATCACTCCTTCATTCCTGTTATTTAATGTTGTTTTTCAGTTGTAACCAGTTGAGGCCTCTGACTGTGGTGCAGCAACAGATCCAGAGCAGCCATGACACAGTCGATCTGGATCAGCTCCTAAGGTGACCTCACCATCATCAGGCTTAGATGTCATCTTGAACCAGAGAAAACAAAATAATCTCTGTTCCTTCAACTGAATCCCCAGTCTGGGTGTTTTCTTGAGCATACAGGGTGCAATACAACACAAACAGTAAATAAATGTTAACAAACCTCTTATCTTCTTTTGATCAGTTTCAGAATGAACAAATGTTTAAGTAGAGCCTAACGCATGGCAGGCCAGGGCACTATGGGAAAAATGCAGTTTGTTTATTATGTGCTTTTTTGTACAATGTCAGTCATTTTAAAATGTCGATACAGAAAAACTTATTACTGAGTACTGATTGTAAAACTCACTGAAAGTCCTGCCTTTCTGTGTATCCATGCTCATTTCTGCCTGTTAACAGATATTGTGGTTTCAGTTCGTGACAATGGAAATAACACAGCGTCCTTCTGCGCTTTCTGTCTCCCTCCCTGTCGTCTCAGTCTGGCCAGAGATCTGACAGTGGTTGGTGTGCTGGTGTTGTGCGTGTGCCTGTATACGCTGGGACTGGTGGTGTGTAAGAGAGCTGATATCGTCTCTGAGAAGAGTCGGAAGGTCCATTACCTTTCTGACAACTCTCCGTCGGACCCATACCTCTATGCTGTTACCATCCACACCGGCCTCTGCTCCGCAGCCAAAATGAGTGCCAAGGTAGGACTGTCATTTGTTCCTTTCGACTAGGCATTCCTTCTCACTATTATCAGTGGTCACGTTGCATTACACTGCACATAAATCCTTTCAGAAATCAATAAATCTTATTAAAGCATATGGCCTTTTTTTTCCAAATGACTGATCTTGATCTATGAGGTAATTTCCATCTTCCTCCTCCTCCATCCTCTGCTCGTGCACCATGTCTTTCAGCTCCTTCAGTTTAACCCACATATCAGGGGAGGTGCTGGTCTGGCTCCAGTGGGCTGTCTCTATACTCTGTATACCCAGTTGCTGAAATTATTCTCTGACACACCCCTCTCTCTCCTGAGGTCAAGCCTCAGCCAGTCAGAACAGCAACGCCATCATTCAGAAATCTCACCTCTTCAGAAATGATCTACTCTTTGATGCAGTTTTATGCACACACACCTTAGCAAGCTGCTGTATGAGGATTTAGAAGGAGCCGAGATCTGATCCGAGATCTGTAAAACTATAGTATTTACATTTTCTATTTTCAGTCCTTGTGACTGAAATGTATGACCCCTGAAGATTTATTTGCCTGTAAATGTAAACACATTACTTTACTACTGAACATTTTCAGTATTGTATACAACGCAACACTGAGTGGGTTGACTTCAAAGTCCTGTAACTCATTAGAGCTACACGGTGAAAAGCACCCAGAGAAAACTATCAGATCCAAAACCTCTCTTTACCTTAATAATCTAGGTCATACATATCCACCTGTATTTGCTTTCATCTGAAACTGCCTCACTGTGGGGGTGAACTGAAACCATCATTAAATCATAAAACAAAAACAAAGAAATCTGCTTGGTTTTATCTCTGCTTGCAGCTGACTTGATCTGCCACTCTACTTGATACAGCCTTTGCTGAAGGTCAGTTTATCATGTCAGATTTCTATATGCATACCCCTGACTAACTTGCAGGTTATGGTTTAATGATGCTTTCATGTCTGACCTTCTGGTGGAACACACTCTATCTGTATTTATAATTGGCTCACACTCCTTCATCATATTAAAAGCATGGTGTGATTTTCTCTCAACATAACAGGATTGCCTTGAGCAGACATCCTTGTTAAAGTGATGTGGGGATACTTACTGGACATAGTCCACATACAAGTACAAAAGAAAACACCTTGTACAGGTTTACAAACTCAGTGTCATTTATTTGATGACATTTTCATCCTAATGCCTGTGTCTTATACAGCTGACCAATTTGTGTGTGTGTATTATTATTATTATTATTATTATTACTCATAAAAGACAATACAACTGAAACATGCTAACTGTTGGCATCTGAGAGCTAAACAGTGTAGCTGCCCTCACATAGGGAAAAGCAGAAAGCCACTAAAGGTGGTACGGTTATTCACGTCATCCCAGATACCGTAGCTTGAGGGGAGAAGCATGTAGACCACATCCCCCTCCTCCAGCTCAAGAGCCAATGCATTAGACATTTTAACATATCCGGTGTCATCATTGAGATCAGAACTCCACATCATCCTCTTGTCATTGTGATACAGATTAGCACCGACCCAAAATAAATTACCAAATGATCCCAAAGCGGTGAATCGGAAGTAGTAGACTCCTCTGACTGGGGCTGTGAAGATACCTGCATCAGAGGAGAAAATCAGAACTGTCTATGATCGCTCACCAAAATGAAGGTTGCAGTAAACACTGCTATTGACTACTTTGGCAGTTTCCCTTCATACCATGGGCCAATTCAGTGAAAACAAACTGCATCCCATCTGGTGCTATATAGTTGGAGGGTATGCTGCTGCTGATCACCCAAAACAGCCCAAAAATGTATCATGTAGCATTCCAAATGACTTTAAAATACCCCAAAAATAGCTAAACATAATACATTTAAACATCTAAAAATGTGTCAAAACTATGCTCACTTCTCCAAAATGACATTTAGCACCAAGCAAAGCCCATCACATCTTCCCTTCATGGAAAAACCCTAAATTGACGAGTTTGTGTGGTTGAGAGAGGTCGGTACCTGTAGTTGGGTTGTAGGCCTGGCCAATGTTGGTGAAGATTTTGCTGAACTTAAGTGTGATGTCAGTGTTGAAGGGTCCTATTTGTCCTGCATCAGATAGACTGACTGAGAAGGCCACTTTTGGTCGGCCTGTGTGAAAGTAGAAGGAGCATATGGACAAAAAAAATTGCTTAATTAACAGTTTATGCACAAACGGTACTATGCTACTTCATAGATTTTATTCTACTTCTATATCAATGAACGCTTCTTCTAATTAAATAACAGAATCTGCAGATGTTGATGCCCCTCTCCATCCTGCTGCACTCAAAATGCTCCTCGACTAACCATTGCCATTCTCAGTGCTAACATAATAGTTCATTTTTAGGTTAGTAATAGTTTAGTAATGGTTTATGCAGCCTACCTGCATTCTCTCTCTGAAGCTCCTCCACCTCCTTCTCGCTGGTACTTATTCTGGCTTCCAGAGCTGTGAACACATTTACCATTATTGTTGTATCGTAGGTTTATAGGTAGCTGTTTTCAGACAGCTAAATCTTTTCCTTGATCATTATCGATATGTACCTGTGCTCTGACTTTCACTTGCTGCCAGTCTTGCCTTAACAGCTGAAATAAAGGGGGAAATTATTCAGTAAACAGCCAAACATAAAATTGTATCAGCAAGTTAAACTTGTTTCTGCTAAATAGATAAATATCTTATGGTCTCCTCTTCAGTCACTTTGGAACTCAAAACCCTCAAAGATAAGAACTTAGTGGAACTGGTCATAGTTTTGCCCTAAAAGGTCCATTACGAACCTAACCTTAATCCCTTTTGTATAACTCAAATGTTAATAAGAGACAAAAATGTGATTATCAGTTTTAAAGATGTTGCAATTATTGACTCTGTGGCTTGACCAGAAAGTGAAAACCATCACAAACCTTTATTTCACAAATGTATGTAATGTAATTTACCTGCATTCTCACTTTCACTGGCCATCAGTCTGACTCCTATGGCAGACAGGTCTGCTGCTTGAGCTGGGATTAAGTTGAAGCAATAAATTACTCCAAAGGGTAATTTCTGTAATATATGAACATTAAATAATATGAACCTCTGCAAAACTATGTGACTGCATTTGCATTACCTGTATTCTCTTGCTCCAGTTTCTCTATCTTGCTCTTGCTGTTCCTCAGCTCCACCCTATGTTCGACTGCCATGTCTCTCAACTCCTTCAGCTCAGCCCAAATGTCAGGAGTGGTGTTTGTCTGCCTGCTGGTCTGTTCATGGGTCGCCTCTGTACCCTGACTCTCAGTCTGAACCTCGGTCCTCGTGTTCTCTCCTCCTTTACCGTCACCCAGTTGGGTGATGTCCTCCTTTGTGACCCCTCCACTCTCTCTCAGAGCCCATGTCCTGCACTGACAGAGCAGCAGCAACAACAGAGCTACAGCAGCCCTCATTCTGAAATCTGACCACTTTAGAGATCATAACAAGACTTCCTGTCTTTATATACACACAAACAACTCACTGAGCTATGAGAATTAAACAGATGTTACTGATAACAAATTGAAAATAACGCCAAGGATCCTGGCACATTGATAACACTAATGACTACACGTTGATGGATTTTCAGTGGTAAAGGGTCCCATAGCTCCTGATTCAGTCAAGCCATCAACAAAGGCCACTTTTGCCTGTCTGAATACATCTTGTACATCTTTTTTAATGTGCTTTTTTTTTTTTTTATCAGGTTTACATAGTGCTATATGGGGAAGATGGGTTCTCACAGACTAGAGAACTACAAGTCCCAGAATGCACTCTATTCAGGAGGAACTCTCAAGACACCTTTATACTGAGGTAAAGTTCTTAGCATTGGGTTCAGTTGTTTACTTGTTTATGTATATCCATTCCTAATCACAAATGTCCCATTTATATATTAATAAACAGAGTGTTCCAACTGTTACCACCAAAACAGAGCTTACAAAGAACAACAACAATAGTAAAAAGGATAAAATGTTCTTTCTGTAGTTTGTAGCATAATATCAGTGTATCCCATGTATTTCATTTGGGTTTGTCATGTTGAAGATAAGAGTTTAAATGTGCTCAGTGATAAACCCTTTGGAGTTCTAGTATATGATGATATCTGGTTCTGACTCTGAAACAGTGCAACGGACCGTCTAGGCCCACTGTCTGAGGTTCACATCTGGCACGACAACTCTGGACCCTCCCCAAGCTGGTACGTCAAACAAGTGGAGGTGTCTGAGGTAAGCTCCTCCTCTTAAGTCTGTTTGTATATATGTCTTTTCCTCCCATATCTGTTATATACTATTAGGATAGCACCTATTTTCATGCTGGAAGAAGATCTTAAATCAATCTTTTTGACTTTCAATATGGCCGTGTCAGGACAGATCGTTTTTCTACTGTTAATGTAGGTGAGCCGAGGGCATGTGAAGGATCGGACTTGGCTGTTCCTCGGTCAGTGCTGGCTGGCTGTCAGCGAGAGTGACGGCCGGGTGGAGAGAAGGCTCAGGGTTTGCACTCAGGGAATAGGCTTTGCCAAGGTAAGACACTTACATGCACACATGCACATACACACAAACCCTGTATTTTAATCTCTATAACCCTCCTTTCTGTAACCCTGTGTGTATTTCTCCACCTTATCTGTGTTTGCAGTTGCTGTGTCTCAAACTATCTGACTACTTGGCTGATTTCCATCTCTGGATGTCCGTGTACAGCTGCCCCTCCTCTAGCTCGTTCACACACTCGCAACGACTTAGCATGTGTCTGCTGCTGCTGTTGGGGTACACATGTGTCAACACACTACTCATATCACAAATGGATGACCAGGCAGGTTACTTAAAAGTTCAAAGTTACCAATATTGTGGATGTTATATGTACTTTTCTGAGTTAAGCTACCAGTTAAACTTCACTTCCTGTTTCCTTGTTTACAGTTCACTTTTGAGTTGGGCCTTATCGATGTATCAGCTGTTTCCGTGACGACGGGTGTATTTAGTGTGCTGGTGGTGTTGCCTGCCGCCACAATTGTATCCTTCCTGTTCCGTTTGCGTGAGGTCAAGCCGATGGGGTCAGGGGTCAAACTGGGACAGAGCAGAAAACTTGAAAATAACTCTTTTGAACGTGAGGTTTGGACTGGCATAGTTTAGCTCCTACATCATAGAAGAGATCAGTACTCTTCTTTTTTGCTATCACACAATTTGCTAAATTTTCATCTTGTTCTGTTTCTATCACAAAACATGTTTTCCTTTCCTTTCCAATTTTCTCTTTTACCTCTCTTGCATTTTCACCCTCTCTTCTTTTTTTTGCTTTTGACCTCCTCATCTCCCTTCCTCTTTCTCCCTCATCTCTCTCCCTGTCTCGCTCTCCCACCAGATGCCCTGTTGGTGAACGACAGTGTTTTAGAGTCCCATCTCTCTTGGAGAGGACTCCAGCAGTGGGCGCAGGAAGCCTGGAGGAAGAAATACCAGGTTACCCGTAGATCCTCACCACGTAAAAAAGAAAACCCTATGATTTTTTTTGTGGGTGTTATTTTAAGGGTGAAATTGATATTTTCTCTTCTCTCTGTCTCCGTACATCTCTCTCTCTTTGTTCTCATAACTATTTCTTCATCCCTATCTGAC
>CABFOQ010024206.1:9765-34772 GCA_900660455.1 Gephyroberyx darwinii
GTTTCTTGTCAGCAGGTTGCTCAAGCTGTCTGAAGACACTGTATTTGTCTCCGAAATCTGAATCGAAAGAAAGAAATCCAATGGGTTAAGTATGAAAGGCAAAATACAACATGTTTGACAGGCAGGCAAGTATTTTCCAAATAATCAAGATTTGCTAAAACAATGGTCTGCATTGGCCAGGGATACATAACAGAGTGTACAAATGCTTAAGATCTTCCTAATATTGAGTGGCACCATCACCGTCTACATCATTCTTTAAGAAGTATCCTCCCTTTCACCACTGAAGTGAATTTAATGTGTGAAATCAATACGGGATTATTGCTTTCACCTGGATTTACCTGGCCAGGGCACTTCATGGAAAGCACAGACAGTACTCCTAATATTGTACTCCTAATATTGAGGTGTAGGTGTATCTGAGGTGTACGAGGTACCTGAGGCAGGGGGCGCGGGCTCTGCAGGCGGATCCACAGAGAGCTGCTTGAAGACGGCGTACTTATCAGAGGACGAAGTCGAGGAGGAGGAACCAGATACTGGAGTCAGCATGGCAGGTGCACTGCAGAGACACAATAGCTATAGTCAGTCAGCAGGGAGAGTGGGGTTCAATACTCCAGTTTAATCCCCATAAGCTGCCTTAGCTGATTGAACATTTACACCGGAGCTCCAAAAGTGTTTGGACAGTGACAGATTTTTTGTTAAAGCTTTTGCCTCCCTACTCTATCAATTTGGAGGCCCAACCATCACAGTGATCATCAGGCTGAAGCCCAGACAGTTGAGGATACGTATTCATATCCATATCAAATATTTTTGAACATCTTCTGGAAAATAACTCTTGCAATTTTGAGGAATATCTTGAATAAATGTGGAATATCTGCTAAAAAATGTGCGCTATGACAAAAAGTACTCCCAAATAAAAGCATAGAGCAGACTATTGATATTAACAGTGATAACCTTTTTGTTGTTTTGTTTTTTTGCAAGATCTGTTGAGGGACCAATTAGAACAGTGCCTGATGTTCAGGTGCCTTGTATGCTGCAGCCACTAGGGACCTGAACATCAATCGCATATATCCAGCTAGATCACAGAGCTTTCTAAAATAAGTCCAAAAACATGGTGAAATATTTTGCACAATGAGGATGGAATGGATGGAAAGACCGTGTACAAAAAGGGCAGTAGTTCCTTAACGGTTCCTCTGAAATACAGCTGGAAAAATGTTCAAATTGGAGTTGAGATTCTGCGCTTTTCAACCGCCATTGTGTCATTTCCTATCCCCAAAACCTCAAACTTGTGTTACTGTCCACATACGTATGGAGCTCACTGTATGAAAAATGGGCTCTTTTCCCTGTATGTTTTGGACATCCAAAGTGCAACAATACCAAGCCACAAGTTGAAAAAAACAAAACAAAACCTTTACAGCTCGCTGCACATGTATCAAAATCCTGCAGCGGTTTACACTGCAAAAGGACCTCTGATACCATACAGGAATAGAAACCAAGAGAGAATCAGGCATCTCATTTCCAACAAATATCATCTTCCTCAAAGCCTTTTCTCTGCCAGACAACTGACATAGGCTACGCCTGCCAAGTCTAGCTGACAACCCTGCATGGGCTTTTCAGTCTTACTTTTAATTAGACAGTGATCTTAGACTGGGGAATTCTCGTTACATTGCTGAAACAGTCAAAATTGTATTTTTTGGGGGGGAGACAGAGGAAGGAATTGTAAAAAGACTATGCCACTCAGATGTGGCACACTTTAGTTCTGCGTTCTCTTTGTCTTTCAGAAGATAATTGCCTTTCAGCTCCTTCTCACTGAGAAACGGCACACTCTCTACACAGGTTTTAAAAGTAATATAAAGAAATGAGCTTATCTACTGTCCACTGAAATTAATTCATTAAAAGATGACTCCGAGTCATTGTTATGCAGGGGAGGCTACTACGAGCTATTAAGAGCCTGTGTATGATTGAATGGTTCCCAAGACAGACAGCACAGGAGACACTAATATCATACAGAATGAAACAAGTATAAATAGTACTGAATGTTGGACCCTCATCACTGCACAACTCTTCATATATTATTCTTGATGAATGTAGAAGTACTTGGGTGCAAATGTCTATAAAGACAATTTAGGATCCTGAATGTTCCTGTTATCATAAACCCAAAAGCTACATTCTCTCCATTTCAGCCTGTACCTGTTCTGTTGCTGAGGTGCTATGGTGGTAGGGAAGCTTCCACCTGACTCCCCCTGGAAGTCGGTGAAGGCCTGATCTCCTGCTCCTGCCTTGGGAGCCTCCTGGAAGTCCTGGAAATCATCGTCATCGGCTTTGGGCGCCTATGAACAGAATCCCTTAGTGACCGAAGATGAGCGTTATGATATATAGCAAAAGTTGGATTAAAAGTGTGGCTACGTTACCTGTACGGGGGGGAAATTGGTGATGAAATTGGTGTTTGGGAGTGCTTGAGCTGGAGCTGCAGGTGTCATGGTCATGACTGGTGGTACTGGTGCGGGCATGGCCATGGAGACCGGGGGCTGGGTCATCATGGGCTGCTGGTGTTGGGGAATGACGGGGGCCATGGCTATGGCCAAGGCAGGTAGGTTGGGCAATGGCGGAGAAGGGAACTGACTCAGGATTTCCACATTCATTGCTGGGAGGCCACTCTGAAACAGGTTGAAGAATGACTTTCGATATGCCGCCATCAAATGTCACCAATCATTTGTTAAAAAGCTGTACATAAAAACTCAGATTCCGATGCAACTGGCTTGTCAAACTATAATGGCTCATTCAGCAGCCGTAGTGAATTGGCTGTTCTGCCAACAGCAATTCAATCATCATTCAAGGGTATCAGCATATAGTGGCTATGCTGACCCTATTTTATCCAATGCAATCATTCGGTCCACTAGGAAAAAGCCTGGGATGTCTGCATAGAAATGATTCAATAAAGTCAAGTTCCATTTTATCACTGACAGATTCTGAATTTTCCCATCACATAAATGGATGCACCTTGTTAAGACTCTTGAAGATTTACATCACAAAAGGTGTCTCATTATTTCTTGCATGGAAGCTGTGGCATGCAGTGTGTTGTGAGCTGCCTACAGATTTGCATTCTCCCAGGGGTGGTGGTGACAGAGCCAGGCTAAGGATGATAAGAGGCCCACAGCCAAACTCGGCTGAGGGGGACTCCGCCTTTTTCACCTCGCAATGCCTCATACGCCCTGTGCTGAGGCAGAGCACCATCCCCTTCCCCTTATTTCCAACTAAAACGATCTAATTTTAATGTGAAGTTCATAGCAAGGCTTTGTGGAAACCATTGCTGCAAGTGGATCATTTTGACTACCTGAGCCACACCAATTAGAGCGAGTACAGTGTACAGCTCCTCCTTGGTCAGCATGCCGGGTGTTGTGCGGTTGGCTGATGCCCAGATTTGCCCCAGTGCCTCTCTGGGAAGGCCTGATGACATCAGTATGGGGTAGAGCTTGGCTGTGTCGATCCCTGCCGGTGTCATGGTGAATTCAAGGACCTTTTTGAACATTTCTGAGGATGTAGAAATGTAAGGAAAATATGAACGTACGCTAAAGAGGTACAGATACAGTAATACCAACAAAATACTATATTAAACAGGATAGAAATGCAGCAATTATGAAAGCAAAAAAGAGCCCATCAATTATGTCAATTATGAACATAGATATCTTCCAGTGCAGATGTTTACCTGGGATGAGGCTGTCATTGTAAAGCCAGCCTGGCAGCATGGGCTGGATGTGCTCTTGTTGAGGGTACACGCCAACACCTGCTGTCAGAAACAAAGAGACACACCGAGTCAGTTGTTACAGCACAAGCTTTGTCTAGGCATACTATTTGCCAACTCTCTTGGCAGCCGAACTCTCCTTGTATCGAACTCAAAAACTAGAATAGCATCATGCACCTGATGTCTGGAAGACTCAGTGCAGATGTAATGCTTCTCTGCACTGACTCACTAACAGTCCAGCCGCCCCAGACATCTATAAATCAGTCCTTGAGCCATTACTGACTGTTCTGACAGTTCCTCAGGGAGAAGAGTTTGGATTTGTCTTGTAATACAAACAACCAAGACTCTCATTTAACTACGGACACTGACCTAAATCCTCTTTGCAACAGACTAAGATTTATTTGTATAGGAATTTAAAGAGATGTACTTATTCAGCAGATCTAAAAGCAGCTCTTGGTAAAAAAAAAAAACTAACAAGGATTTTGAAAATGCTGCAGCTTGCCTTGAGCCCTTAACATAATATCTGCAAGACAGATGTTTACTCAAGCAGCTACTTTGCACATAATCCTCCCATCAGACGGGCTCCACTGTCTTGGGCAGTTAAATGAATCTTATTACACATCTCCCTGGTCTGCATGATGAGACACTATATTTCCCTCGATGACACAGAGGACATAGACGCAGACAAACAAATGGGAGCACAGAGGAGTAGCAGAATGGCATGCAGAATCAGGCTCGGAGTACATTTGGGCCCTGGTGGCAATCCATGCGCATCCCTGTTAAACCAAAGCAGTCAGCATGCGCCAGAAGTCATTCTCTGGGAGGGTGTTACACAGCAAGGGAACATACGGTAGCTTATTGAGTCAGCAGGTATTACCCCAGGATGTCTACAGACACAGTCCATTTCCACATTGTGTGTGGAGAGGGCCAACAAGAGAAAGCCCTCTAATGAGATTTGGCCTGAAGTGACGGAAGTATAAAGCTGGCAGAGTAGAGAGTAGGCACTAGGCTTAGGAAAGGATGTAAAAAAGACCAGATGGGGTACCTCACAATCACCACCATTCCACACTGATCTGGGAGGTGAAGAAAATGTCAGCATGATCTCATTCAACATCACATAGGCTACAATAATGTGATGCCACTACTCATAGTCACAAATTAAATCCGCTTCTGAATCTGGTGCAACCCAATTGTTCCCCAAAGAAATCCAGGAGAGTAAGTTGGTGTAAAGAGCACCGAATTAAGATGTCAGGTGTAGAAAGAGGGAAAAGAATTACCCAGGACTGAAAAGAAACTACAACCACATGCCCTTCCTTGATGGTGTGTTAATACTGCAGCAAAGCGAAAGAGCGGGCGAGGCAGTGAAAGACTAATAAACAGGCACTTCTCTCACCACTGTCACTACTGGTTTGAGGGGATGAGTCAGCAGCTGATGAGGAGACAGCAGGTGCCGACACTGGGGCCTCGGATAGTGTTTCTGTGACGAAGACAGTACTCAAATCCTCAGAAGCCACGGCCCAGTTCCGTGCTTTGGTGCTGGATTCAAACTGGGCTGAAACTTTAGCTCTGGGATCCATGCTGGCCAAACACCGCTGGGACTTAAAGCTAACCTGGGCCTTCTTATCAGCCGTGAGATCACACGAGGAGAATAGCTTCTCTTCAAGGGACGGGCCTAGAGGGGTGGACGAGGAACACAGCTTCTTGATATCACACTACAAATTTGTTCTTTCTTTAGTTTTGACCTGAACTTGACAATTGCACTTGCTGCTATACTCATAGTGTCTTTGTCTTTAGTCTATCGTCATACAATACATCTTCTGAACTAGATGTGAGGTCCTGTTATGTTTGTCCTGAACCTGTATCAATCCTGTATTGCGTAACTGTAACATTAAGCTGCACAGTAACATTTTTCAGGTGTCACTTCTCAGGTCAGTGGTAAGACATCAAAGAGCGACCATCTTGAGACCATGTAAATCTGCTTATTCCAGATGTTAAACAACCAGGTCACAAAACCCCCTTAAAGGATTGGAGATGACATTTGACGGAAGGCTGTGAGGCTCCCTAGCTGGTGCTTTTCTCTGGAGGGAGGGGGGGGGAGTTGATCTGTCTGTGTTGTCGGCCATAGCCCACAGGCCACGGGTCTGTCACAGATTAGGGAACACAGCTGCTCATCCAAGAGATTAGAAGGCAGACAACAAACAGACCCATAGTCTACTAACGGTGCACCCACCGTGACATGCCTCCTGTCCTAACTTGCTTATTGGAATCAGTGGACGATTCAGCTGCAATGATTCAAACTTGTTTGAGAGACAATCGGATGCACAAATTCCTACCGCTCTCTATTTCTAGTGATGAAGCACATTCAGTTTATCCTGGATCATGCATCTTTGCGGTTTGCTTTAGTTTGTAATATGTGGTAGCTTTAAAGGATTAGGTAATGGGGCCATCTGCTGTGCCTTCTGCGAGCTCTCACGCAGCAAAGCAGGCCAAAACCAACCCAAACTCCTGAGGTACCAGTGTAAAGTTTCTGCATTGCTAATAAGCAAATCCTCCAAACTCATTTACAGTGTAAATGGTTGACTACAAATTATGGAGAAGATGATGGGTGGGGCGCAAATCAAAAGAACAGTTACCTTGAAATGTAGATTGGGAGCTGGCGTTGACAGCTGAGTGTTGGGTTGCAGTGGGAATGGACACAGAGGCAGGGAGGGACTGAGGGAGGGAGGAGGAGGAGGAGGAAGACAGACCTGTCTTGTGGGAAGGGGATGGAGGCTGGGTGTGGGCCTGAGAGGAGAGGTGGAAGTTGGAAGAGGAGCAGGAGGGGAAGGAGGCAGAGGCATCTACTGGCCCCTGAATAAAGTCACTAAACTCGTCATCATCCTCTGAGAAAGCAGGGGGGAGGGAGTGAGGGGTGACAGAGGAGTGTGATGGCGATGAGTCTGCAAAAATGAAGAAATAATGATGATGGCACAACACATGACACACACTACAATGGAGAATGAATTAAGTGGTGCGCGTTGGAAGAGTGAGACTATTTTTGTGCAAGACCAGAAAATGTAGTAACTGTAATCAATACTTAAATTTGCAACATAATTATCAATAGCAAATCATGAATCACTGAGGTTATTCTGGGCTGTCTTTGTTAGATGCACACCTACGATTTTCTGAAATGCACAGGAATAAGTAAGTGAGAAAAATCTACAGTTCTAACAAACGTACAAAAGTTCAGAAAGTTACAGATAAGGTCTCACAAAAAGATGTTGTATTGAACACAGACACAGTAAAATAAAGACACTATAACAGCATAATGACGTGAAAGACGTGAAAAACAATGTGGTGAAAGATGTGATCAGGAATCTGTGTTCCACATGCTAAACTCAGAGACAGAGATGCCCTACTTTGGCATGTCTGGCTGCCAGCCGACCAGTCATCATGCTGACCTGCCTCCAATCCGGTTCCATTATTCTCTTTAGGAGGCTTTTCAGCTGGACTACAGGGAGCAGGTCTGGGTACGGACTCCTGATGGAGAGGCACAATAGAAAAAGCCCAGGGAGCACAACTAAAAGGGTTCAGGTGAATGTACCTGGCTTCTTGGCCTGTGATGACGGAGTGGGATGCATTTTGGCGTCTCTGCTGAAACCATCCAGGTTGCCTTTGATGGCCTCCAGGGCATCATCGCGGTTCTTCTCCCCTGTCTGTGTCCAGTACAATAGAGAGCCCAGGAGGTTAACGGACTAGCACTATACCACTGGTAATGCCAGCACAGTAGTCGGCCAAGCAGAGTAGGATGGTGGGGAGAGGCTCACCTTGGGTTTAACACTGCTGAGCAGCCTCAGCTTCTGTTTCTGCTCCTCAAATTGCCTCCTTTTCCTGTCCTCCTCCAGCATCCTCTGCTGCTGCTCCAGACGCTTCCTACAGGGCACAATGAAAGAGCACAGCGTTGCTGTCAGGTGAAAACCTCATTTTCAGGAACTCAGAAAAACAGCCACACACAAACATGTATTTCAGGAAATAAAATAAAAAAAAATATTTTTTACATTTATTACATTTCTGATCACTAAATAATGTTCTTCGGGTTTGGAGCAAAATAACATTTTGGTTAGTAATAATACTAATAATACTATTAATACTAATAATATTGTGAAATTGAACACATAGTAAGTTGTTGATATTATTGGTTGAACCATTACAGTAGCGAAAAAACCCTTACTGTATGAACAAATGTAAAGAATGCCTGCACTTAAGGCCCAAAAGAGGAGGATGTCAACAGATGTGGGCTACCACTCAGAGTATGCTTACCTCCTCATGCAATGTGAAGCTGGCAATGGTCCTAAACATTTTTTGTCATATTTCAAACTGATGTTTCCAAATTTAGCATGTGGTCTCATAAAATCAAATCATATCTGGATTGAGAGAAAATAGCGGGCACAATAGAAAGACCTGGAGCATATCGCAACATTAAGTTTGGTGTGGCCTACTCTGCAATCTGCAAAGTAATTCTAAAAGCCTTGCAACGTACCGAAAACGTGTGCTGTGCTTTTGTCATTGACGGATACAATACCCTGATTTTTAAACACTGTATACCCATGGCAAAGAATTCACCATGCAACACTGGACTATTTCATGCAGGAGATTAAAAAAACAAAACATTTTTTCTTGTGACACTTTTTGGATCTCCAAAGGGAAATTCTCTTTTCACTTGCTCCCCTCTACAGAGGTCAGAGAGCAGCACAGCGCCCCTAGAGCTGGAAGGGATTCGGTGTCTTAGTTAATGACACTTCAGCAGGGTGGATACTTGCTGTCAGCGGGGTATGCAGCTTAAGGACGGTCCCCCTGCTCACTACTCCACCCTGCTGCCCAGTAATAGGAGTTATATGATTTCAAAATCAAAAAGTTTTTGCTTTAAAAACTATGGTTTCTTTTTTGCTCCTGTTCTGCAATTCTGTTCAGTTTTCATTTTCATTTGTTCAACTGCTAACAAGCCTTGGTACAGTGTACATACACAGACGTGAGCATGCATGAAAACACATATTTCACACAAAGATAAAAGAGCCATAATATCAGTGAAAAGAGGCCTTACTGATGCTCCTCAGCCATCTGTTTCTGCATGTCCGCTGTGTACTGGGGCCCAGGAGCCCTCATGCCCATAAACTGTGGCTGGCCCATGAATTGCATCCCAGGTGTCTGCATCCCGATAGCCATCCCACTCTGGTAGGCATAACAAACAAACAAACAGCAGCTTAGAAAACACATTAGCATTCTGATGGTCGCATTTCTTTTATTTGATATTAAATGCTCGCAGCAGCTGGAAAGCAACGCAATTCAAAGCGACGTTAATGGACAAAAGTCTCATCAAAAGTTGCCAGACTGCAACAGATTCCTGTTTGTGTTGGTGTTTAAAGTAGTTGTGAACTGATGAATTTGGAAGCGAACACGGTGAGAGGGTCCCTAAAACCCAGCACATTAGCACACTCAGTGGAAATCAATACCACAGTGTTTTACTTATATGTATTCATCAATGGCAGCCCACCTTACCAAATTTGTTATTCACGGCACCAAGAAATTACAACTTCAAAACACATTTGTACCATAACAGATTGTCAATAGCCCTCAGTAAAATGCCTTCTAAACTACATCAGCAAATACAGGTAATATGATTTCAAAGCATTAGCTGTAACTTTGTAGCATAACAGCCAATAATGTCTGTGACAATTCCAGCATATCCAAACACGAGTTGTAAATGTATTTCGATGCTGTAAATGGTTTAGTTACTTCTGTACTGTTTGTAAACATCGGAGCAAACGGGCCTTTCTTGGAAACTGAAAGCTGCAGAAATAACTTTCCATCTCGATCTTCCTTCTTCCATCACACCCGTGAGGAATCTACGTGTTTAGACCAATAAATGACACATTCATACAAAATACAGATTGTTTCGCTTCAGGACTTAGCTGTCGGGCTACATTTGGTTAGAAAATAGCCTCCACAATCAAGATCCTAAACACTTACCAAAGTGGTTTTCCTTACAGAATGGCAATTTTTACATTTGCCTGCAATATCATATGACTTCACGCAGGGGTTCGTAATACACTTTACACACTAAGGTTGGTGCATTGAGTCTTACTAATGGAATAATACAACAAATGCTTGGAATTCTCAAACATTGAAGACAAATGGTAGCTATTCTGTATAATACACAGACAGTGATATTGAATGAATATACAGAAACTGTTTGTTATCTGAGTTTCATGTTAAAGAAAATCAACCACAAAAAGATTTTAAAATGTAATTATTTACTTGATTTTAAACCATATTTCAAAGCCATACTGCTTTGGTTTTCTGTCATTTATTTCATTAACATTTAATTTTTAGAATTAATAGCAAGAATTTAGCATTGATTTTCCTTGATAGATTTTCTCACTTGATAGCATTAATTAAAAGAAAAAAAACAACAACAACTTTTTTCCCTCAACATCTGCCTCCAACCACAGCAGTAAAGACAAAGCAGATGTGAAATGTCTAGCAAAATGGATGTTTGCACATGTTTGTGCACTAACTCATTTTGTCATGTCTTTCAATGAAGCAGAGAAAGAGCAAGAGCTTTCTGTTTTGGAGTGTGAAAAAAAAACTTTCAAGCAGAAAAAATGTTTGGTTTTGGCTGAGCTATTCCAATCCTCTGCTTGGCTTCCTATTCATTTACAGAGGAACATAGGTGGTGCCAGGGAGGAGCTGGATGGTACTATAACCCCCCTAGAATGACCATAGCACCCCCACAGCACCACCAACAAATTTCTCTGGTTGCTTTAGAAAATCTTTAGTTTCTGGTTAGAAAGAAGCTTTGTCCAATAGCGCCCTCATGCATTGTGATTGGTGACCTGATGGTGACCTTTAAGCACAGTGCGTGATATTTAGTTATATGTATATTTAGATGACACGTGTTTAGCGGCTAGCTAATCGTACCAGTATTTATCTAAGTTGACAAGCTAATCGCTATAAAACATGGAGCGTTTTTTGGTCCCTAAACGACCACAACAGATTGTTCACCTTTAAAGACGTCTAATGGTGAGTGACTGTGCTATTAATTGTGGCTATATATTGCTAAGTAGTGTCTGAGTAGTGGCTGTGTGTTTTCATTGTATTTGTGTCTCAGTCTTTAATATTTTTATGCCTTTATTTAATATACTCATTATTTTCTTGATGTAAAGTCACAGTTGCGTTTCTGTCACAGGGCTAGGTTGGTTCGTTTACTCAACCGAATGCTGTCCGCTGATATCTTTGGTTGAACGCTTGAGTTGCTTGCTGCAGTGTCTGTGGAACGAAGTGATGCTGTGTATGCTGTGATCCTGCTCCAATTACTGCCGAACCTAGTTGTGTGGCTTTTCAAGTTTTAAAGTTAAAGATATCATTGGTAGGCAGGGCTCTATAGCATATCCCATTAAGCGGTTACCAGGATACACTTTTGTATGCATTTTGCTTTGTGCAACCATGCATTTCTATAAATTGCGGAGCACCCTCACTGAATAATTAAGCACCCCCGTAGCACCATCAAGGAAAATTCTCTAGTGCTGCCACAGCAGGGGAATCATATTTAATAATTTCTGCACAATTTAACCAGACAGTTTGTAAGGAAATAGGAAGGAAAAGAGTCACTTAGCACAGATTTTCATTGTACTAGTGTACTATATGTGAATAGAAACAGGTACTGTGTGAAACATTCAGTAGAGACAAAAGCAGTTTTAATTTAAAACTGGATCACTCCCTTATATAAAAGATTTTTTTTTGTCTTCATCATTTTTTTGTTTTTGGTGGCCTCACATTAGCTTTTTGACACCACATGGGAATAAATAAAGTCAGGCTAGTAGAACATCCATGAAGTTGAGACCCTACTGCTTTTTGTAGAGCCAGCACAACACGCAGCCAATCAGGAGCCTGTTTGTTACAGAGCCATTGTTTTGCTCTTGATTTGCTCACGGTTTGGGAAAGTGTATGGTGGCCAGCAGGGACAATGTTTGAGAACAAAGCCCAAAGACTGTATATAACTGAGGCATTCAAATGTTATCGTCTCACAAAGTTACCAGCCAGTGTGGCAGGTGACTCACTGATTTAATCGGTAAAGACACATTTTACCGGCATGCGGTGCTTGGTGGGTGCTAAGTCGATGTTTGCTGACCCTGCTGTTGTTTATCAAAATCACCATGGCAACATGAAGGCAGCTTGCCATCGCCATTACTGACATTCCATGATGCTGACTGGTATGGTATTTTTAATGCCACAATGCCACATACTGAACAGAGTATTAGAGTAAACAGTAAAAAAAAATATCTCACCTCAAAAGAAAAACAAACAAAAAGAATCAAGA
Source organism: Gephyroberyx darwinii (assembly GCA_900660455.1). Lineage (NCBI taxonomy): Eukaryota > Metazoa > Chordata > Actinopteri > Trachichthyiformes > Trachichthyidae > Gephyroberyx > Gephyroberyx darwinii. Next base: position 21,858 of record CABFOQ010024206.1, read on the forward strand.
ATATGAACAAAAACCATCTGTCTCACTCTTCAAGGGATCACAGCACCAGTAAGATTAAATATCTAAAGTGGTATTAGATAATAACACTGCAGCAATACATGATCAACATTAAACCTAAACACAGACACACAACCTCACCTGCATAGGCATGGCACCAGGAGGCATCTGTCCACCAAAGTTCATTCCCATCATGTTAGGCTGCATGACCTGGACCATAGGGAAGCCCTGCTGTTGCTGCTGCTGCTGCATGGGTACCATGCCTGCAGAAACACACGCGCACACACAGACACAGTATATTAGCACATATCAAACATTAGCACATATCAAGCAGACATTTGCCTTTGCAACTGGTACAGAAACCTGTATTAATAATAATAATATTCAATTACTATTTGAAGCATGACAGTAAGTCCAATCAAAACTACATTCAGAAAAAGTTAATACAAGTCTGCAGTTGGGATGAAAGCTGAGGACTCGAGTCAGTATTGCAAATCAATTTCCTGGACAGTTGGAAAAAGACACGGGCTCAGCAACAACCAAATCTGTTTTTCTGGTGACTGCTGTGACAGCTCAGAGCAAAACAAGAAGACTGAAGAAAGGAAATGTGAAAGTGTGTGTTTGTGTTCACAGATGCTCGAGCTGACAGCCAGAGTTGAGCAGCCAGCTCCTACTGGAGCCTCCAGATGAGCCTCCAGATGATTCACCATGTTAGGGCTCAACCAAGCTGAATAAATGGCTTGTTTAGGAGGCTGCATGCATTCTAATTTGTCTCACTAAAATGACATTGCCAACGGGAGCATGTAATGACCCCTGAGAGATGCTTGTCACAATAGTGTGTGCATGGTTTATGAGGAGTGTTACTGCAAAGTCAACAATCTGCCTAAATATGAAGAGCATGATATGATGGCATAGAACATCTCAGCCGTGCACAAATCTGGGCATGGGCAACAATGGCATCAGCTCGAATGTGTTGAATTCCTTGCTAATGACTACTTTATGCCTAATGGCATAAATTATGCTTCTTCCACGTTGTAATGACCAACTGTTTATGAAAAAGGCTAATGTGAGGCAAAATGGAAACATATTCTGCTTTGGTAGTGGCCTTTACAGTCTAGGACACACTATTAACATCTACTTCTAGTTTTCAATTTGTGGGTTCAGCTTCGAAGGAAAATGGAGCAGCTATTGAAAGAAGAGCCCTGAGGAATATAGAAAACTATTGTTTACTGAAGAAAGACTCACCTTGCGGTGGTCCCAATCCCCCTCCAACAGGATACATAAAACTAAAGGAGAAAAAGGAAAAACACAGGTTAGGAGCTTCAAATTAAAGCTTAAGTATTTGATACACATTCTGAACCCAGAAACAGCAACATGTCCTATGTAGCAGTGAACAATGCAGACTGGAAGCCGTTTTCCACACGTATCATATATGCAAAAAGTGGTAGGTGATCAATTTCTGAAGTAAACATTAGTTGAGAGATGTAATTTTCTTTGGCCTTAATAAAAATCACTGAATTTGGACAACAGTAAACAGTGAATATTTATTATTATTATTTACACACTGTATCATAAAACATCATTCAAAAGCTAGGCTTATAACAGCCATTTTGCAATGGCCCAAATGTGTGTGATGATGTTTGTGTGATCAACGAAAAAAGATATTTTTTCAGAGGTGTTTTTTCAGAGGTGCTGTTATTGTTATTATCATGATATAATATATAGTTTATATAATAAATAGTTAACTTCACACTATCTTGTTTGTTTCTTGATCAATATTGTGTTGTTACATTTGTCGAGGAAAACACGGCACCTCACTCAGTTTGAGGTGTTGTTCAATCAAAAGTCAAAGTTTTATTCACGCACATACATATAGAGAGCAAACTACGGAGGTAACAGAGATAGTCTATGAAGGGTTGAGAGTAGAGTAGTCTCAGAGTAGGGCCATATCAATGTTCTGCCCTTGAGGCTTTCTGAGACAAGTTCGACCTGGGCCTTAATAAGATATAGCAATAAGACGTAGCACAGAAATGGGAGGAGGGTTACCAGGTAAAGAGTCTAGGGGCCCTAAAAGTGGTACAAGGGCAGCATACATACTAAAGAGGCCCTTCAGAAACATGAGCATCACAAGACACACACACACACACATCGCTAATGTCAACCATGAGAGAATCATATTAATACTTATATGGACTAGTTTCTAAATCAATACAATTTCTAAATCAATACAGATTATAAAAGATCACAAGAGTCCACACATTACTGTATTGGAGGACACACACTCATTTGAGCATGTTTTTTTCCACAGTTTTTTTCACTTTTTGGTCATCGTTTACTGTGCTGTTGAGTTAGACTACATCTGAATGCAATGTGGATCTTACTGTTTGAGCTCAGTGTGTTTCAGAGACTGCATGGAAAAAAATACCGCATTGACCACAAGCACTAAACCTGACAGGTAGGAAGAGAAATTGATCCAATATAACTTTGTTGTTGCTCAGAATGGCATTTACTGATCAGCAAACAAGCTGCAAGCAGTTCCACTGATGCGAGCCTTTGCTCTGCAATTTAACCGTGGTTTAGTATGGCTTCATTTATATCAGCAAGACATTAGGTGAGTTTTCAGATTCTGATCAACTGAGATTTTAACGTTGGTGAGGAAACATCAAAGATATTTCCACATGCAACTCTGTCAGACTGTAGGCCTAGCTATAACTCGGCCAAGTCTCCCTCCCCAGAGCTAACCTACATAGCCCTTTGGCTATAGTCTAATAATTTATTACAACTCAGTCCTTCAGACTCAAACTAACGGTACAGAGGCAAACACAAGAGATGGGTGTAGATCCAGGCCTCTGCAACCCGGGCGAAAGATCAGTCCCAATGCAGGGCCGAAATCTGACGCCAGGCTCAATGTGAGCATCACTAATCCAAAGAGATTACAACACTGGCAAAACTGTACTGTGTATCACTGAACAACTGTGTTAACAATGTGTTGATCCAAGTGTGATTCATGAGCTCATTCTACCTACCATCAAGCTGCTTTTCTTCCCCAAAACAGTAGGCTTAATTGTAAATGTAAATCACCCAGGCATAAAGCAGTGGCCCTCACACATACTCTCTCTCTCCCGCTGTTGTCTTAATTAGTCAACAGTTGTTCGAGGGGAAGAGGCAGCAAACTCGACATACACCCGAACACGACAACAGAAGAAAAGGGGTTTGAGAGGTGATGATTCTTTACTGACACTGATCACTGCATCAAGACAGCGATCAGTGTAAGTTTACGACATACGAGTGAATCTGAGTTACAGAACAGGATATCCAAGTCAGGGAGGCAGGGCACCCATTGTAAAACTCCCTAAATACTGCAGTCTTTATATGCATTACAAGCAGTCGCTCTTGGCTACATGGAACTAGCAACCCTCCATGGCCAAGGAAGGAACGCTTTAAAAGACATAACCAGCAATTTATTTAACCGTGATCATCTAAATTATGAGTATATTATGTTCTCTAGAGCTTGACTTGTACATGAAAAATAAGCTTTTAGGAACTTTCTTGGCCCTTATTAGCTCTGAAAGGTGCACTTGTTATGGTGTTTAAAAAAACATTACAAATATAACCCCTTTATACCCATGGTAAACTATAACACACTGCCTATTCTTGCGCAAAAAGGTCACACATTCAATTTCAGAGAGAAATAAATCTCATCAAGCCAGTAAATAACACTATGAACAAAGTCAAAAAGGGGGCAACAGTGTTTCAACAGGGGGCATCATACTGCAATCACAGGATGGGGCTTTGAAGCACAGGACTATTGTTTAGGCGTAGGAGAAAAACAAACTGTTTTCATGTGTAACACTATGCTAGAGTGAGCCAATGAACCCTTACACTGGCATCTCTGTTTAGGGACGGCCTAAACAAATAGGCTATTCAGACAATGGAGACCATATTGTTTACGCTCTAATAAACAAAGTGATCTTACAGTGACATTTACAGTAGCGTTAGTGAGGAGGTTACCCTATACAAAATACTACCGTAGTTTGTTGTTTGTTTGTTTGGGTTTTATCTGCAACGATGACATTTGACTTGGAGGGATTCGGATTCGGTTTCTCACATCTGCTCACCCTCACCAAGATTTGCAGCTTAAAAAGCTTTCATAGGAACACTATGGTGCTGCTGCCCACCATACTGCAGCAAATAACAGGTTGTGGCTTAGCAGATTAACACAGACAGAGATTGGCGGTGATAGCAGCTGTGGCAGCTAGGCCGGCCATTGCCCTGTGAAAGGCCTGCACTCATCCAACAGCCACCCTGAATCCATTTTGAAAGCTAGGGAGATGGCAGGTGTTCAGACAATTACTGGAGGAAAGAAAACTAAAATCAGATTTCAGATTGTTCTGAAATGGTTTCCACAGATCAAACGGATACGACAAGCTCTCCTTTAAAAAGGAAATATAAACAAACCTGTGAAACAAAAGAAGCTAAATGACTGAACCCACATTTCAATTTAGTGAAGAATGATATTCTGTAACTACACCACACAACATCAACTAAGAGGCCAAAATCAATCCAGGGACCCATTGAAGGCCACTTCAAGCCCACACCAACAGAGAACAGTCCTGCCCTGCTACCAAGTACCAACGTGGCAAAGACTGACTAGTCCAACATAAACCACCGCTCCTGCCATAGGTTACATTAAATTTATTAAGTGTGGGCCAACTCCACATTTGATGTAGATATTAAGAAAAGTGACATTTTACCCTCAACAATGGTGCCAGTTGTGCAATACTTACTGCAATATTGAGACACTTTTGACAAGAAGAATGATCTTTCAGGACCTCATCTGACACCAATGGGGTCAGTTGTCTGACTAAGTTATTTAACCCAGTTTGGCTAAGTTCAGATACTGTAGCCAGGCCTGCAGAAGAGTGGGAGGTCTGGAGCCACCATATGGCCTAATAGGACTGATATCATATGTCTCATGTTAAGATGTTATATACATATACAGATTTCATACATTTACGTGTCCAAACAGATACAAAGCTGTTGAGTCTACAAGCTGTGTGTTGAGGGCTTTCTATGCACTATTGCTCCATCTCCTGGCTTTCCACTCAGAGCCTGCTCAAATGTTGTTTTCCATTTTTTAAAGAACAGTGTGTGAACACCCTTAGGTATTAAGTCTGCATAACATAGGTCAACACACCTGACTTTAAATATCAACAGTATTGAGCATAGAAAAAAGACCTATAATTGTCCCAGGGTATTTACAACACACCCCATGTCTACAGTCTTAGGGTTCTTTAGTTTCATCTGTAGTATCAGTATCACCTGGCAAGTTGAGAGGCTTGTAGCCAGCACATATTTATTATTCAAACTACTCAGGCCGCTAAAGCTCAACTTATTAAAGAATCATGAGGCTGGCTTTTCCATTTATTCTACAGACAACGTTGCTTTAACAACCTCTACATTTATGTGGGATACCCCAAAACCTCCGTAACATTTACAACTACTCTCCAATAACCAGCCTGACAGGCAGAGCATGGATGTCTGCTTGGGATGACTTGACTATGCGTTAAGCTGACTCACTAAAACAAGGCCTCAGTCACCTACAAGTTTCCTTGCTTTGGCCAATGGAACATGCTACCAGCTGGAGTGTGACAAGAGACAGTTTTAGCTGAGAGCAGATTCTGAAGGATCAAGTCCTATCATCACCTGCCTCTTAAATACTGACAGCACTGACAAGCTACCAAATATCCACATAACAAAACATGTATTAAAAAGAAACTCATTGTTGACAACACCACTGTAAATAACAGCCTGTCAACATCAGCCCAGGCCTGTGTTGTTGCTTGCTAGTTGTTGACTATGCTATAATGGCAGAAGGCTGACTATGTCAGATACTGGCTACCGTTAGCTGTAACAATCAGTTATTCTGGTCTAATATACCCACATCTGGGTAGTTTCAACGTGAATAAGTGGACAAAACGTAACCAGGCACGTCAACTAGAGCCTGGCCACCTCTGCTCTGACCCCTGGACACTACCTAGTAGCAGAACCAGCTAGCTAGCTTCACAACTAGCTCTGACACCTGACAACCAACCATTTCATCTCCCTGCCACGACAACAAAGCGGCCCTTATTATTGTCGCTTACATCGTTCTGGGTCCCAACTGTGTAAGTGGGTGTCATTGATATTTCTATTTTATGAACAAACAACATTTTCGGATGCATTTAATTTGAAAAGACTAACATACCTGCTGCCTCCCCCAGATCCTGGCCGTAGCGCCATCTTGATTACAGGAGTCACTAGTAGGAAGATGTCGTAAGCAGTGACGGTAAGTTGACTCTTCCGGTTTGCTGCAATGCGCTTCCTCTGCCACCAGATGTCAGTGTTGTCGTAGATAGACACCATTAAGACAACTACGCATGCATTAGGGGTAGGCTCTGCTCAGGGATGAAATGAGTATTCAATGTTCATGTCTGTAATTTAATAATAGGCATGTATATCCTCTGGAAGCTAGATAAGTATTTGAGAAAATTGTAAGGTTGCCTTTTTGACCAGGTTAATAAAAATGGAAGCTTGTATTCTGCATGTCCCAGCAGAGGGTGTCAGTAAACAAAATTTGGGAGACTTTTTTATTTATTTTTTATTTTATTTTATCAGCATACTTAAAAAGTCAGGTTTGATTGCACAGATATGGGGAAAATGACTAATGGGAAATGAGATGAAATTAAATAAGAAGAGTTAAAAACAAACTCTGTGTGTATCTATGGTAAGTGTGTACAGCATGGGTGGTTCCAATAGTACTTACTGTATATGTTATGAGCATTTATAGGTTGTAACAATAATGTAATACGGTACCCAGCATTTGCTCTTTCTCTTGTCAAACAAGGGGCCATCTTTAATGAATCTGGGCCATTGCCCCATTGTACTGCTGCACAGCTTATTCTTTTTCTTGCAGACTTAATTTATTTGAGCTTTGTCTTTACATACCTTTCTGTGAATTGCAATCATTAGCAGTATGTTATGTAATTGATTTTTATTATAGCTTGTTGTATTTCATGGCACCTGCACTTATCCCCTAATGATTTGTCCAACATTTTTACTGGCTGCTTGAGGTATTGAGGCCATTGTGTGACCTGACACATAAAGTGATTCAGTTGGCAATTTCATTGTTACACCAATGACAAGGTGGAGCTACAAGGATGAGCCCTTCTCCCATTGTCTTACCGGGTGTTGTTGTGAAAGATTTACAGCTTAATGAGAGCAGCGGAAGGCGCTGGATGACAAGCCACACTGCTATCCATCACCTGGTTTGCCTTCAACCCTTTCTATATCTCAGGTCCATTCAACAGAAAGATTCAGAGTCCATATCCATGACAGAAGGAGCAATGTGGCCATTTTGGCTTCAGAGTGACACACCACTGACACCTTTTTTCTGTTTTGAATGCATCGGCTACTGGGTGGCTATTCCTTCTTCGCTTTCATAACTTGATATAGTCACAGTCAGCATCAGAGTGTAATGGTGTGTTTTGGTGTGTTTAAGTTCTTATATCATGTCATCTTTGCTTCTGTTGCGACTCATGAAAGACGATTAGGCCTCGTCACTCTCCTTGTCCCCCCTCTAAACCACAGCCCTTTGAATCCATTCACAGGCCCTGAAGAGCAGAGCGTGGGTTCCCACCCTGCTGTGTGTACTGGGTTTAGCTGGAGGCCAGCCGAGTCAGTCATGTCCCCCGATGGTTGGATCTGGACTGGCTGTGGGCAGACCCCAGAGGAGGTCCAGTGAGAAAGGTGAACATTAACCCAGGTCCCATTCTGGGCGTCCCACTATTCTCCATAAATCATTAACCCCCCCAGCACCACGCCTGTGACAGCATCAGCATGACAACATCAATCTGTCAAGGTCCCTCTATACCAAGGCTTCTTAAACTTTTTCAGTCAGGGATACAAATAGAGCAAATTTAGACTCATCCTGAGACCCAGGCTAATAAAAACAGACTTGCACTTTTGTCTTGTAGAGACTCACTTGAAACAGACCCACAAAACCTTATTTGGTCCTAATCTTTAGTTTACCATAATAGTATGATGCTCGTCTATACTGTATGAATCCTCTCATAACCGGAAAAGCTAACTCCCACTTGTTTTCCATGGGCAGTGAGAAGTGAATTTCTTCCATACATTTATCCTTTAAACAACACCTTTAAGGCATGGATGGGTCTGGCACTGAGCTATATCACAGACCTTTTAACTCCATACAAGCTGTAACACAGCCTGAGGTCCATGGGCAGGTCCCTAATGGCCCTTTGACCTTTACATACTTACCTTTATGCAATCATCTTTTCTTGATGTTCCTTTTTATGTTTTACTTAGCTTTTATGTTTCTGGCTTTGCTTACATTGCTTTCTAATTTTACCATCATTTTTTTGTTTTTATTGACTTCTATGTAAAGCACCTTTTAAGTGTGTTTTGAAAAGTGCTATACAAATAATAATAATAATAATAATAATAATAATAAACCTTTTATCATTTAAAGCTTTGTCAGTCACAAATTCAAGAAATACTTGAGTGCTCGAATACTCACGAATACTTGGGAAATAGGTATTATACAGAGATAGTAATTTTCTGATACTTGTCTGATGTAAAAGAAGTAATCTCACAATAATGAATTAGCAAAGGATGTGTTGACTGAGCTACAGACACTCTTCTCTCTGACTTTGATTTTCAAACCTCGAAAACCCTGAATATTAATGGATTGAAGGGAATTGAATAAAATAACTTAAGATCAAAGGCCACCTATCTTTTCAACTGTCCAGTCTCGCTGTCACTGTAGGTGGTACTGGTGGCGATGTACGGTGAAGGGTACTGATTGTTACAACCGAGGCCTGACTGATCTCCATGACTGAGCAAGGGCACAACAGAAGACCCCTTGATCAAGGGTTTTGATGGAAGACTCCTCTGTCAAAGCAGCTCCATACATGTGTATGTATTTCTCCATAGAAGGTTGGCGTAAACTCTGTTCGCAGTGACCAATTAGCCCTGGCAGAGAGTGGCCTCCTGACCCTTGACCCCTGCTGGGTAGTCTTATCCATTAACCCCTTGGGCCCCAGCTGGAGTTGATGTAGTATCCATTCTTCTAGGACTACTAAACACACGGCCACATTCACCCTGCAGCTTCCACTTTCTGTCTCTTTGTCCCTTCCCTCCATTCCCTGTGTGTCAGCTCGCTCCTCATGTTGACCTCATCTGCACCGCCTCTATAGATTCGCTTCACCTCCACACTACAGCAGCAAATAGTTACACATACTCTCTAATAGCATCCCCAACCCTGTACCTCCTTCGGTAATTCTTCCTCCATCATCTTATTCCTACTGTAACAGGAGTCTTCCATATCAGTGCAGTTGGACTGATGTATCAGCTTGCAGATTTATCGGGCCGATATTGGCTTTGTATAACAAACGGATATTGGCCAGTCAATGACATCCACCTCTGATATGACGGATATGATGTGTTTTGTTTGATTATATGAGCAAATTCTGCTTGAGGCATTACAAAAATATATATACCCATAATGTAAATAGTTTTATGCAAAAGCTAACCTTGCGGCTACCTAGCTTGCTGATGTCACCACGCTGATGCTAACTAGCATGGTAATAATGTCAAAATTTCACTTACTAGTGTAGCAAGAATGTAGCTAGCTCTTCATCACTCGACAATCTGCGACTGGCACCTGATCAATACTCAGCATTCGTCAAATGGAAGTCGAAAGGGTTTTCCACTGATCAGGAGCTAGCTACATTCTTGCTACACTAGCAGGTGAAGTTTTTTTCTTTAACTATTTACAACATGTCTGGGGCATATATTAGAGAGGGTGCACTCCAGCACAAATCGAGGACTGTAGCTTTAGCTTGGATTGACTCATGTGACATTTATTCAAAATCCACACGTGCATGAATAGGTTATATTATTATTAGGCCAGCAACACCTTATTTGGTGCTGTTTTTGTTAGTAATTTTTCTTTTTCTGTTTTGCAATGATTTGGACTTCTGAGACCATAAGTCTTAGAGCTCACCAAATGTGATGGCTAGGTTTCAAATTTCCCGCTTCACTCAGACAAAAAAATGTGCACGGATCGGCCAGATGGTGTCACTATAACAAGCAACTTTATGTTTTAGCCAATAACTCCTGAACCATATGGTGTAGAATATCTTACATTCCGATTTCTGCCATCAGAGAGAATTGATTCCAAAGAAATCAATTTAACCACAATTATAAGTGATAGGAATGATGTCTTTGGGTGTAACAGCAAGTTGGATTGTTCAGCACTGGCAGATGTTTGTGCTCCCCGAGTGTATTTCATGTGTATTTTGAGATGGGTTTACAAAGTTCCACAAAATGTCCTTCTGTAAGTCAAGAATGTGATGAAAAGATGGTCAAACGAAGCAAATCCTTCCTCAACCATAATACAAATAATAAAATAAAATAAAACAAGGCACATGGAGATACAGCACAACCAGTGTATTCAGTCTAACTAACATCATTAGAGCTGTCCATGAATCTGCTATTGAATCCAAAAGTTGTACTTAGTCTATTTCACACTTGAATTAAATTGGGTGTTTAGAGAGTGTAGTGTTGTATTGTAAACTCTATGCTCCAAAACAGATGCAAATCAGTCTCCCAGTCTTGCAGTTTCTTTTAGAGAACAGTAGTAAAAGAGAAGTGGTCAGATCTTTAGAGGCTTCCTGGGTCTAAAATCAAAGGCCTCATTGATAACCAAATAGAGCAACATCATTGGATTACAAGGGTTTCCTCAGCAGGGCTCCAGGGAGGGAAGAGCTCAGTTAGGGCATTAAATCACAATCCTGTAACTGCTTTAAGAAACTGGTTCACAGTTATATGCATTTTCCAAGAAAATCCCAAGTTAGGTTTGTAGTTAATGATAAATGTCTCACATCATGCAAAATTTAATTTGAGAGTGGATGTCTCTTCTTATCAGCAGGTATGACTACTGTTTAACAGGCCCTATCTACCTTTTTGTCTATTAGACCAGCCAGCAAAGTGTAATTATATGACTTTATTGTCCCAATACTTTACTGGCCACTGTATTGTTTGGGTTTGTCATTTTGTCCACTTTCTAGAATCTGCATGTTTTTAATGCTTGGTTGCGTTATCATCAGAAAGCAAAAGTAAAACAGAAAGCTCTAGGAAGGTCTAGCTATGAAGGTCATGGAACAGAACAGGCCAAATAAAGCTAAAAGACAAAATAAAATCATTTCAGACTTATTGTACAAATAAAATAATTTACATTACAGAGACATTCCTAATTTGTGACTAAATGTTTTGTGGAGGTTTGGGGACAGCTTGTACATTTTACTGTGATTGTTAAATTGCCTCATCCTAACTTTGACCATCTGAGTCACAAAAGTGAATATGCCATCTATCTTGCTTTGTTTTATAAAGTAACTAGAACTCTTTTTTAAATTGTGGGAAGCACTGATATATTACAACATGCCAATCTAACAAAGTAAAGTTTGAAGTGACATAAGCCACAAGAACGGTCTGTCTCATGTTGTACTAGACAGACATACGGTCCCCCACTCTCCCAGACCTGTTCCTATATCTGCTGCACAGTGTAAGAAATGGCATCAGAACAGCTGATCTACTGTAGTTCAGTAACCTGAAGCATTCACAAAGCATGACGCATTCATTAAATAAAGCAAGTCACAGATCGAATTGAAAAAACGTCAGACATCCGAGATGTGATCCAAAAACATCATTTCCAGTTGAGCCATGGGGTCCTCTGTCAAAAATCCACATTACCACAACCAAAGTCCAGTATCCAAAGTAAACTTAAATCCAGCTGTACTGAGAAAATCCGTAACAGTACGCCATCTGCCAACAATTGGAGAACTGGCATGAGACAGTTTAGCACGCTGATCCGGTCCGCCCAGTAGAGGGTCCCAGTCCTTCTGCTTAAAGAGAGAAAACAGCAGGTGAAAATTAAGGACTGCAGTGGATTCCCATATTCAGAGTTATATAATTGGGGTGATGACTGCCATCAGTTTTCCTCACAGGTTAATTATCTGCTTTGCACTGGGAAAACGTCTACGGTGCTGAGAGTGTTGCCACCGTTCAGTGGAGCAACACTGGGGCACTGGGTTCGCTTCTTCTCCTTTAAATGCATGCAGCATACTTTAATGTACTATTATTGTACATTTTGTCTGCACTAGCTGATATGTGAGGTCCTCATATCTCCTGCACTGTGTGTGTCGGTCCTGTATTGTGTAATTGTCTTGGAATGTATGAGCGCCAGTTAACCAGGTCAAATTCCTCGTACACGCGTTGGCATATTAAAGCACTTCCGATTCCTACTAGATACTAGTCTTGGAGGCCTCAGCGGCCTCATAACTTCCATCAGCCTGTCCTAAAACATCTCTAGTGTTGCTGCCCTCATGAACTTCAAATCCCCCCGCCACCTTACACACAATATGAACATTTTCAAACAAGCCTTGCGAGGAAATCATTGGTTTTGAAGACAAAGTAGGGCTGACAGATGATTTCTACCAATCAAAAATAGACACAGCTGATTGGCCTCACCCTGGCACACCTGAGCCTCGTTTTGACTGGGACTATGGAATAAATGCTTTACCAGAGGCTTAGAAATTTAGAAAAAAAGGCGAAACTGGAGGACTTTGAACATTAATCTGCAGGAAATAATCCAACTGAAACAACTAACCTTTTCCAGTGAGCCTACATGGAGAAATATGTTTTAAAAGTTTTTTTTTTTTAAAAGTGAACCTGTAATTGATTTCATATAGTGCGTAGAGCAAAAGAAACATCATTCCACTCCCTCTGGAAACACCCTCTCCCCTATATTCTTGAAAAAATAAAAAACGGAAATTTAAAACGTGTTAAAAATATTAA